>JAXCGZ010009660.1:35000-103266 GCA_037179515.1 Halocaridina rubra
CCACTGATTTTCTACGTGGATTAAATGCCCTTTTTACTCCATCCGTCCATCTCATTCTAGGTCTTTTTCTAGGTCTAAGTCCAATAACTTCTACTCTCCATACTCTCTTCGCTATTCGTTCTTCACTCATCCTTTCCATGTGTCTAAGCCAAATCAGTACTCTCTGATGTAATAATAATAATAATAATAATAATAATAATAATAATAATAATAATAATAATAATAATAATGTTGTGATCAGTGTTACGTCACGGACTCCCATTTCCATTAAAGACATAGGACGGTGCCTTCTTGCAAAGGATTTTGGTTTTGGGAAGTGCGACTGTTACCAAGAGTGAATGCCCTTTCAAACTTCAGACAGTGGTGGGCCTCGAATTTGATATGGGTCAGCACTTGAGGGTGCTGAAATCTCCTCTTCCACTCCGTATCCATTATGAAATTGTATTTGGAGATGTAAGTGAACAGATATTATTAAGGGACATGCGAAAAAACCGGCATGTGAAAAAAAAAATTACAAAAGCTGTAAAATATAGATACACACGCGTGCACATTCATATAATCGCCCACATTTCCTCATAAAATAATTTTCAAATCAGTATTAATGCTCAATTAGCTGAGAGAGAGAGAGAGAGAGAGAGAGAGAGCATGACATACCCGCTTCAGTGCCAATACGGAAGTGAATGAGTAATTAAGTAATAGTAGCGCATGGCACTGAGAGAGAGAGAGAGAGAGAGAGAGAGAGAGTTGAATGAATGGAATCATTAAATTTGATTGCGTTAGAGCAATTGAACTAGTAGTAGTAATAGTAGAAGTAGATTCTCATTAAATAGGACAGCAAGCGCGGTTGGTATGTTTACTCTCGGCATGACCAGTCTGTTGTGCCCAACTTACCTTTGGATCGTGATTTGAGGTTCTCTTATCTCACGAAAGAAGAAAAAGAAAAAAAAAAGATAGCAACTTTCCCTTTCGTCTTTCGTAACGTCGGTGACAATTGTCATGTCGTGTTTTTATTCTGTAAGTAACAACATAATCTTCAAATATACTGATATATAATTCATTTTATATTGAAAATATAAAATGAATCCTCACTTTTAACTATTGCTCAGTACACTGAAGGTAATTAGTTCCACTAATAATAATTTATTTGACAAACTAGCAACTTTTCCTTTAGCTTGGTGGCGTGATGATTAGAGCTCAATGTTGCCAGATTCATAATTTAATCGCTAGATTTGGCGGGTTTCATAAATCTTTACCAAAAAAAAAAAAAACTAATTTTAATACCTATTTAGGATTTTCCTTATATTTCATAATATTGTACTTCTCTCATATGAATTCTCTTTCTTTCTTCCTTTACACAATTTATGATTATTCCTAGAATTCTTACTTTTTATTTCCCTATCTCTAGCCATTGCTAGCATTTGTCTCTCCTCGCCTCTCTTCTCTAGGATTCGCTATGGAACCATGTCTTTTTGACATCAATAAATCTAATTCTGGTAGATGATTTGCAATATCTAATAATCCTCTTTTATTCCTCATAAACTATTTGGCACATCTTCTGTACAGATTTGTTGTTAAAATACTTTCCAAATCAATGCACACAAAAATTTTCGGTGCTACTTTGGCTTGTTATCTACAAGGAAAAATATCTACATCGTAGATATTCTAGCGATAAACAGCACGTACATCGGCTAAAAATGCTAAATAGAGGTTAGGTTAGGTTAAGTTAGATTAGGGATCTAGGAATCAAGTATATCTTTGGAAATTAGGTAACAAACTAGCTTTCTTGTTGTTGATCACAATATAAAGTAGATTCATGACACGTAGATAACAAGCCAAAGTAGCACCGACTTTTTTTTTTTATCCTCTTTTAACTCCTTATGGATAGATCTTCCTCATTTTCTCCTTCATTCCCCTACTCTCAGACAAATTTTTTTTGATTTTCCTCATCAACACAGACGGTGGTCACTATCCAAGTGGTGGCTCATATTTTACCAAATTTCAAAACGTTACACTGTATATGCATACTAGATCATAGTAACAGCTCATCTCCCCACAGGTGGTTACAGTACATACTTTGTTGTTCATGACTATTGTATTCTATATACAGGCATAATTTTTTCCTCTTATAAGGGGAGTGGCTGAGTCAAGGCAAAATACTTTGACTCTTTGGGAAGAGAAAATACAGAGGAGGGGATTCCCAGTCCCCTCGCGCCATCCCATTCAGTCGATTCTTACGACACGCAAAGGAACACGGAGTAGTATTCTACGCTTTCTCTTACATCCGATATTCACAGGTGAATTTATTACTTCTGATATACATATATTGCTTTCCTCATTACTCTCTAATCTTATTTGATACCTTGGTGGAATATATATTACAGCTATTATAATATAATACAGTATTTACCTCTAGAGCTTAAAAGCTTTAAATTACAAGCAAAGATATCATCTGCCAAATCTCTCAATACTCACTATGGTGTTACCTCTAGGACAAACTGTAACACTGTGTATTTCTTCATTCTATATTGTTTCTCTAATTGCTATTTTACCAGCCCATGCCTCATGTCTCCTATCCTTTCATTCTACTCTATTACAAATTACCCCCATCAAAACAGTATCTGTTAATATGTTGTCATCACTAACATTCTCCAAATATCGACGCCAAATAAAAAAAAAATGAGATCAAAACAATATATTCAAGACTTTGGAGTCTTTTGCTTCTTTTTCTTCTTCTTCTTATAATCCTGCTTCACGAAATAAATAAATATTAGCAACCCTTCGATATTTGCGAAAATTGTTAGCAATATTTATCTTTAGAAAATCCGTGCTAAATTAATATTTATTTCTATTTAATATAAACGACAATAAATGAATAATTGTATAGAAATTAACCATAATATCAATTAATATATTATATTTTCTTCCACGACATTACGACATGACTTAGCGATTACCGGTAGAAATATTTAGCCACGACGGCTATAATTACATCAGTCTGCGATCAGCTGATCCACCGTCAACATCAAACATGGCTTCGTCGGCAGGCCTGGAAGAAATGTCTTTCTTACAGTGGTTTGCGAATTTAGTAGGGGCGCCAGAACCCGCATTACGTCTTCTAATATCTATATTAATAGGTGCGATTTCGTGTGTTAATTGTGTAGAGGAATTTATGTAATGGGTAACTTGTTTTACATAACACGACAAGAAGGAAAAAATGTTTTCTCGTAGTGTTTACGGTGGCATGGTTTCGCCTCTCCGGGATTGGTTTGTGATGATGAAATCGCAAAAATTCGACTTGAATGACATTATCTTTTTTATTTTCTAGATTATGTTTCATTAAGACTATAGAAAAACTCATGTCTCGTAATTTACAATATTAAAAATGTTATTTTATTTATGGTAAACGTTAAAATATTGGTGGTTATGTAGGCCTATCCTGCTGGTAGGCCTACTATCAAGAAAAAATATTTCAGGCTTATGGGAGGCCAAATATGACCTTAAACATTGGCAATGAATACTGAATTTAAAGGAATACATACGTATATTTAATGACATTCTTGCCATAAATTACCAATTAAATCCTTGGGTTCACGTTTTATGTTACTTTAATCCTCATTTTGGGGGTGGGCCCAGATTGCGGTTGGGGAATTAAGCTTGGATACCTTTCCCAACGTTCGACGTTGGGCTGGATTGCTGGTCTGTCAACTCCCGAGAGGAGTATTCTAACCATTCTGCTACCATAAAATACTTGGATATTGCCGCATTATTATTCCCCTTGGGTCAGGTTAGGTTGTTGTGGTAACCCAGAACTTGAAGCCCTTTATGGATGTGGATGGTGAAATGTAGTTATTTTAGTGACTTTCAATGTGAAATGATCGATTTTGACTGACATTTCCTTTTGATATGAGTTTATTTTTTAAAAATACATCCCCATAGCTAACGGAAATAGTATGAATATTTGTTATATATAGAAATCCATTAGTATACCACAGTTATCAAAAACAATTATGGGAATTTTCCATTTTATGTCTCTATTAACAAATCGAATAAGGATGGACACATACATGTATAAGCTGGGGAATTAAAGCTTAAACTTTACAGGTACTTTCGTCAGGTAGCCCAATTATGCAGAAGGTAAATGCTCAGTAATTTAAGAAGGTTAGATGAGGACAATGGTAGGTCACAGCAAGTTGGGAAGTGACCAGCTTGACGTATACGGGTTCAATCCTACTGTGGGAAATTAGGAAGTGTTCAGCCTTAGTACCCCAGCTCCAACCTGTCTCTCCTCCCCCATTTAATTGAGCACATATTTTGACATGTAAAGGCAAAATATAAAAAAAAGTATAAGAAGGTGTATAGTGTGAATCGCAATTCGACACAAAAAGTAGATACAATACATAGCAGTATCTCTGAACACATTCTGGCAAAGATTTTGGTAACATGATACAGTACACAAGTGCTCGCTCTGCAGTGAGCCAAACCATGCAGCATAATGACTTTTTTCTTTCATTTGTATTTTATGTATCACCATTAGTTTCCATTTGGGGGTGGACACAAACAGATTGAAAATGGGGAATTAAGGCTGGATGCCCTTCCTGTAACTCTGCCATGGATCAGACACGGTTCAATCACCTCCAGAGGTGAGAAATAAATATCTGTGCTACAGCAGTTAGTGAACCGATTGTCTGGTGTTGTTAGATTAGTGTACTGTAATAACAGTATCCACCAGTGACAACAATTAGCATATAATCATCAGTGGTAAATAAAACCTATGTTTCTTGCTGATTTATGTGTCACTAAATCCCCATTTAATTGGGTGGACACATACAGTTTGGAGCTTAGAAATTAAGGTGAAATGCCCTTCCAAATGCCCCTGAGTGGGCTTGAACACGGGTTTATCACTAATGCCCCTGAGTGGGCTTGAACACGGGTTTATCACTAATGCCCCTGAGTGGGCTTGAACACGGGTTTATCACTTTCCAAGTCAAGTATTCTACCGCAGCCACCAAAAAATCCATTTTTGGCTCTTAAAATTATCATGTTTCAATAAGTTAATATGATTAGTAAAGTCCCAATGGATATGTGGAGGAGTACACTTATATTTCCCAAAACTCCCTCTTGCATTTTGCTCCTCAACCCTGCTGGGAGTTAAGACAGCTCACACACTCTCTTGGCCAGCAATAGGTCCTTTTTTTGTAAACCCGCGATATAATCCAGGATATCCCATATAATTGTTTGCTGCATTACATTTGGAATCCCTGTAAGCCACTAACAAATCCAATAGTACCAATTTGGCATTCTGCATTTCTCTCTTAAACTGTTTATAGGTCAAGATATATTTGCTACTGACAGTTCTTACTTGCAGTCACAAATTCTTTCTCAGTGATGTAATCTGATACTGTAAATACTTATTCTGAATACCTCATATTATGAGATACTTCATAACATGCGTATTTTTCTGTTATCTCATAATGTGATAAAGAAGTATAAAGATTGAAAGCACATTTATAATTACAGAACTGATCCATTTGAACAGTTGAAGAGATAAAATGATTATGATAATATGTAGGATGTTTATAAACTGTGAACTGATGCCTAATTCAGATAAAATAAGCATTCTTACTCAAGGGAACTATTGTAAAAATATCAAAATGAAGAGCGGTCACAATATTAAATTATTTCATTTTATGGGTTTATATATGTGAAGAATATCCATTGACTTATTCAAAATAAAAAATGTTGGATGCATTTAGGTTAATATTTGTTCCTAGAAACACTAACATGGTATATGAAGAATGTTAAGATCCAGAAGTAACTTTGATTCTTGTACTATATCACAGTTTGCAAAATCAGCTTCTCTCTAGTCTCTGAAGTAGAATTTTTTTATATTGTTATGACTGTCTTTGCTCTGCGACATCTCTTCCTTTAAGTTTTTTTTTTTGTCCAATTTATTTATGTTTTGATATTGTTCGTCCATCCTGCAGAGGGCATATCAATATATACTCAGTTGGCTTTTAGAATTGTGACTCGCTACAAAGGTTCTATCTTAATGTGGTTTAACATCTGGGAAATTTTTTTGACTGAACTTTTTAGAGATATTTTTCCCAGTTGGATTAACCAATATACATATCTTTTGCCTCACAATTTACCTTTGGAGTTTGTCTGAAAAATTGTCTTAGATCATTATTTATCTTTGCTCATATAATGTATAGATAGGTCATTAAACTTTTGAATACCCCATGATTATATGGTGTGAAACTAACCTATTTAGATGCTGACTCGGTGTTCCTTAACTACATTTGAACTATTTGAACTACCTATTTAGATGCTGACTCGGTGTTCCTTAACTACATTTGAACTATTTGAACTACCTATTTAGATGCTGACTTGGTGTTCCTTAACTACATTTGAACTATTTGAACTACCTATTCAGTGCCATAAAGCACTGTTTTGTGTCACAATTAGTTCCCATTGAAATGGGGGTAGACACTGCAGTGTCTACCCCCATTTCAATGGGAACTAATTGTGACACAAAACAGTGCTTTATGGCACTGAATAGGTAGTTCAAATAGTTCAAATGTAGTTAAGGAACACCGAGTCAGCATCTAAATAGGTAGTTCAAATGTAGTTAAGGAACACCGAGTCAGCATCTAAATAGGTAGTTCAAATAGTTCAAGTGTAGTTAAGGAACACCGAGTCAGCATCTAAATAGGTAGTTCAAATAGTTCAAATGTAGTTAAGGAACACCGAGTCAGCATCTAAATAGGTTCATTTCACACCATATAATCATGGGGTATTCAAAAGTTGTTGTCTTTCCTACTGCCCCAAAGTGGGATCAAACCTGCATTATTCGCTTCCAGACTTGTGCACACTACCTCTGAGCTACTGTGTCCCTTATTTTTCCCTCTCGTAATTATATTCAAATTTCTTTTCTTTTTTTACTTATTATCTCAGAGAATGAAGTTCACATTGTTTACCATTCGTTTTTAATATAAGCAAGAATGCATAAGTTTATATCTTGTTGAATATTTTCATAACCTCATTCAAGTACTCTAAATAATTCTCTCTGTTTATATATACATAAGCAAATAAAAGCACAAGACTTATTAATACTGTGGACTGCTGTAGTGTAACCAGTAAGCTGCTTGACTCAGGAGGTGATGAACCCTTGTTCAAGCCCACAGAGGGGTGATAAGAAGGGCACTCAGCCTTAATATTTCAGCTTCAATCTATTCCCGTCCGTTTTCAAATGAGAACTTAAATTGACCCCCAAAATATCAACATTAATACTTCATTCTGTATATGCTGTTTTGTGAATAGCAGCAGAGTTCACAATGTACGTTATACTGTGGATATAATTACTGTGTATAGTGAGCAGTTTTGTGTGCATATGAGGAGTGTTATGTACAGTATGTTGTTTTGTGTGCTTATATGCACTGTGTACAAGGTAGCCGCAGCAGCATGGTGGTTAGAGTACTCGACTTTGAAAGTGACAGATTCGTAATCGCACCCACTGCAGTGCAATAGGAAGTGTGTCCAGCCCTAATTACCAGGCTCCAGTTGTCCACCCCCATTATGGGGACTAATAGTGACATATAAAATGTCAAGCAAAAACACTTCCTCCTTGCTTTATGCATCTTGGTGCCCATGACTGATGAGGACAATTTATTTTACCCCTTCTGGTGTCGCATTAAAAAAAAAAAGGAAAAATATACTGTGTACAATGTGTTGTTTTGTTTGCATAGTACATCCATTTCTCTTTGCTTTCAGGTTACCCATTAGTACTGATTCATCGGTATACTTTATATTGCAAAAGTCCCAGCTTACAGCATTTATATTTCATAGTGTGTGGGGTATCCATTGCGCTCTTTAACTACGGTAAGTACTGTATACTGTATTGTAATAATGCTTATTCTTATTTTGATATGTCCAAACCATGCATTGCATTTTGCTTTTTCACAGACATTCTTATCTGTAGATAATGAGTTGCTTAATTGTTTAATAATTTTAAAGCAAAATAAATCAGTACACTAATCTTGTATGTTTTAGATGTTGACAGAGTTAAGGGCAGATGGCTTATAGGCAGATCACTAGGTACAGGTATCATTTCAATCACTAGGTACAGGTATCATTTCAATCATTTGATTTCTCAAATTATTAGGAGAATAACCTTTAAAAATACTAATTTTATGCATAGCCTTTTATCACAATACTAATACCCTGTAATTATAGTATTTCCATAATCAACATTAAGAATCTTTTAGAATTTTATGTTGAAATTTCATGAAACCTCTCTTTTGAGAGATATGTCTATGAATAGGATATACTGTATTGATGATGCTTCTTCACGGTATATAAGGTATACAAATACCTCCATTGCTGATGGATTGTATATACCAAAACCTGATAATCCAACCTTTGGCAACTCTCAGTACGGGAACATGAACGTAATGCTTTGATTTGCTCAATATATACCATATAATACTAGGGTATCACAGCCTGGTGCATATGATTTGATGTGGGTGACCTGAGCAGGGAGTCGGGGGGGGGGGATGGTGACAGCTATATCTACTCAGGGAGCTAAGAGGAATATCTGAAGTACAGTATATTGTCTTGCGGTTATTGTTATGCACGTACAAAGAAATGGCTTTGAATCAAAGCACAGTGTATTGTATGCTTTGGCAGAAATGCTTTTATCACTTCTGTCTTCTTTTGATTTATTAACTAGCAGCGAGTATAATGTAACATACAGAAGCTCCCCCTACTTACGAACAACCAAGTTACGAATATCCACAGATACAAACAAAAACCTACCCATTATTTACCCATGTATTAATGTATGTATTACTGTACTGTATCATCACATTATTATTACTGTAATAAAACTCATAAATACTGTATATTTTTTTTTTATGTAATAGTTAAGGTCTTTAGCCTAAGTACTCTACTGAACTGTATATGTATGTACTGTACAGTACATTTTTTTTTTTAACCTAAAAACAAATTAAGAACATACTTCTGGAACCTAACTCGTTCTTAAGTTTGGGAGTGTCTGTATCGATAGGAAATGTGTTTGTGTGTACAGAAGCTTCTTTTTATTTAAAAACACAGAAACAAGAAAAATATTTTATCAGTTCAAGGTAAAGAACTTCCTGAACATTGAACATTTGAACTGTGTCTGTGCGATCTACATATTCAGGAGATAAATTTTTTTATCTTGGGGCACACCTCCTTGTCCTGTGTTTATGAGACTGATACCTGATAAGCTCTTGTTGACCTGAGGACTTTGTATATATAATGATACAGAATTTGATAAGGAAGAAAACAGATAGTAATGACTTACTGAATGGAGAAATATTGTAGTTATATTAATACTGATTCAAATATTTGGAGTTACTGATTGTATTCAAAAGCTGTGTAAATGCTCATTTTGTTCTGCAATGGTTAATGGTTATGAATGTACTTTCCCATGGATTTAGATACTACCCGTACATGCTCTGCACATCACAGAAGGCTACTGATGATAATTAGGGAGCATGGAAATAATAATATTTCCTACTCACAGAAGCCGTTCCCTTGTCAACTACCCTTATGTGCACTTCACATCTAATAAATATTCGTTAAGTGACTTGAGAGTAGTTGGCTGGCATTCCATCCTTTAAACCACTGCATATGTGTTTTCGACCCAAAAAGCCAAGGGAAGAGGTGAGAGTCGGCAAGAATGGGATGAGGACCCTCCTTTATTTCTTTTGTTTTTATTTTTGATTAACCTTATGGCTTTCTGTGCAAGGTGTTATCTGTAGGAGAAGGGAAAAACTGCATATGAATTCATGGCAAAATTTAGATATCCATAAGTAATATTTCATATGTCTCTACTAAACCCCATCATTGGGGGAACACAGACTGGTTGGATCTGGGTTATCAAGGCTTGATGCCTACTGTTTTACAAGTGTCCCCTTCAAGAGAGTGTACTTTTTATGGACATGCTCATCCACTTGACCTTATGTCCTTATCTGCAACAGCTTTTGTTCATTGTTAACAGAGACTAATCAAGAGCTTAGTTCACTTGGTACCTCGTCTGGCATATAGGAACTTATCTTTTGATATTTGTATCCAGTCAATGAATTTAGCTTTATCAATAAAATTGAAAATACATGAAACATGCTTAGAATCTAATTTTTACCATGAATGGATATTAGTATATGTGTGTGGAAAGTATTATCTACAACCAGTAATTATCATCATTATTGTGGGGGACTGCAGTAGTGCAGTGGTTAGAGCACTTAATTCGGGAAGTGACAGATCCATGTTCAATTCCACTGTAGGGTGTTAGGAGGGGCATTCAGCCTTAATACCTCAGCTCCAACCTTCAGTGTCCACCCCCATTTGATTTGCGTTTAATAGTGACATAATAGCACAATCAGTTTATTGTTATATTTGTTGTGGATACTGTTATTATCCCCGAAGGATAGAGCAAAAGACTTTTCCTCTTGTTTTCCTCAGGAAATAATAATATTTACAGTACTCATGTGCTTTTTGTGATATATATATATATATATATATATATATATATATATATATATATATATATATATATATATATATATATATATATATATATATATATATATATATATATATATATATATATATATAACCAATTAAGCACAATACATATGTGAAAACATGAATAGTTTTTTACCCCGAACGGGACTCGAACCTAGGACTTATGATTACTAAGTCAAGGCGCTACCACTACACCACAGAAGGTGTAAAAGGAATCCAACCTTATAGCTTATATCTGCTATACTTAGGAATGAACACATTCTATCTGAATGCCACTATGTTCATATTACAGATTCCCCAACCTCACTCGTGGCTCCATTTTAGCATTTAATTCAATTCCCAATTTCATTCGGGCCATGAAATAACCAATTAAGCACATTACATATGTGAAAACATGAAGCATTTTTTACCCCAACCGGGACTCGAACCTAGGACTTATGATTACTAAGTCAAGGCGCTACCACTAATCATAAGTCCTAGGTTCGTGTCCCGGTCGGGGTAAAATATGATTCATGTTTTCACATATGTAATGTGCTTAATTGGTTATTTCATGGCCCGAATGAGATTGGGAATTGAATTAAATGCTAAAATGAAGCCACGAGTGAGGTTGGGGAATCTGTAATATGAACATAGTGGCATTCAGATAGAATGCGTTCATTCCTAAGTATAGCAGATATAAGCTATAAGGTTGGATTCCTTTTACACCTTCTGTGGTGTAGTGGTAGCGCCTTGACTTAGTAATCATAAGTCCTAGGTTCGAGTCCCGTTCGGGGTAAAAAATGCTTCATGTTTTCACATACGTAATGTGCTGAATTGGTTATTTCATGGCCCGAATGAGATTGGGAATTGAATTAAATGCTAAAATGAAGCCACGAGTGAGGTTGGGGAATCTGTAATATGAACATAGTGGCATTCAGATAGAATGCGTTCATTCCTAAGTATAGCAGATATAAGCTATAAGGTTGGACTCCTTTTACACCTTCTGTGGTGTAGTGGTAGCGCCTTGACTTAGTAATCATAAGTCCTAGGTTCGAGTCCCGTTCGGGGTAAAAAATGATTCATATATATATATATATATATATATATATATATATATATATATATATATATATATATATATATATATATATATATATATATATATATATATATATATATATATATATATATATATATATATATATATATATATATAGAGATGAACGCATTCTATCTAAATGCCACTATGCAGACATAAGCTATAAGGTTGGATTCCTTTTATACCTTTTGTGGTGTGTAGTTGGTAGCGCCTTGACTTAGTAATTATAAGTCCTAGGTTCGAGTCCCAGTCGGGGTAATAAATGATTCATGTTTTCACATATGTAATGTGCTTTCTTGGTCATTGTATGACCCGAATGAGATTGGGAATTGAATTAAATGTTAAAATGAAGCCACGAGTGAGGTTGGGGAATCTGTAATATATATATATATATATATATATATATATATATATATATATATATATATATATATATATATATATATATATATATATATATATATATATATATATATATATATATATATATATATATATATATATATATATATATATATATATATATATATATATATATATATATATATATATATATATATATATATATATATATATATATATATATATATATATATATATTTGTGTGTATACTTGTTGTGGTTACTGAGATCCATAATTATTATGTTTCTTTTAGGTCAGAATATCGTCCACTCAGCCATATGCGTAACAGTGGAATGGCTTCTCCTATTGGTCATGGGAGGAACCATCAAGTCTGTCATATTCTCTTTCCTCTTCAATATGACATATCTACTTGTGGGTAAGTATATATAAATAATTTTTGCCCCTTGCTAGGGTTCAAATCGAGGACACATGATCTTCTATTTGGGCTGTTGAGAGTATAGCTGCATATCTGTAGTTGGTCAATACGACAGTGTGTTCAGGAAAAAAAAAAACTTGTGACATTGTCCGATTGAATAAATGTTACGCAAATAAAAAATATTTGCTTACATTCAAGAATGAGAATAATTTTTAATTTTCGGAGTTTTTGATTTAAAAAAACACAAAATATTTGACCTCCAGAGCTTTGTTGTTTTTCCATGTTTTGTTTTGCTTTGTCATTTCTGAAACGAGCATTTATTTTTTGTTTCTTTTCATAACATCTTATATTGTTTTTCATTAAGTTATTTTCAAGCAAGTGTTTATTTAGTGTTTGTATACATTGCAATATTTCTCTGATAGTGGGTGGTAGGTGACTCAGGCAAGGTGATATAGGGGAAATAAAGCAATCTTTTATCCCCAAGGTGCTATGAAGTGTGATAGTAGTACATTAGCTTCTGGAGAATGTGTGTGCTTTGACTTGGCAACCCCCTCACAAGGGGAATTACAGCCAATGTAAATAAAAAAAACTATCGTAAGAACATACATATGTCTCTAATGTACATGGCCGATGTATTATCTCCTCCAGTATATTCATACTAGCTATACGTCTGTTATATGGTTAGACTATCAGTTTTGTGGTTACACTAGCATGAGATATAGAGGACTCTTCTGTATCTAGTCAGTGTCCAGGACTTACTTACTTTTGAGGACAAAAGTACAACAGAGTCCTGCAAAATGTAAGAGTGAAGATAGGTATTATTAAGAACTATTTCAGAGGTATTCTTATAAAAGAAAATAAACTTCAAACTATTAATATTTTTGTAACTTCATAGGATACTACATGACCGGGACTGACACCTACGACATAAAATGGAGTATGCCTCATTGCGTTTTGACTTTGAGGCTAATTGCCCTAACGTATGATGTCTACGATGGAACAAAAGATCCTGTAAGTATTTTACATAAAGGGATATACAGTGTGTGTATGCGGTTAATGGAGAATGCATCATCTTATTAAATTTTGCTTGACTTTTCTACACCTTTCTTGAAAATTACCTTGAAGAAGGGTTCTCTTCTTTTCACTAATAATTTTATATATTTTTTGAGATAGCTTTTCTATACAGCTTCTTGACATAAAAAGCTGAAATTTTGTGTCGATATTACACTCTTTCTTTTTGGACTGGTTCAGAACACTTAGATCCTCTTGAATAATATAACCTTCAAGAGAGGATTTTTGAAGCGTAGTGTTTTGAGCGCTAGATTAGCGAATTGACAAACCTGCATTCGAGACCACCTCGGGAAAACTGTTAGGAAAGTCATCCAACCTTAAACCCCTATATAGCTTTAACCTGTCTGTGTGTGTGTATCCCCATTCAATTGGAGATTAATTCTGACCCAAAATGACAAAATAACAACAACAATCTTGTGGTTTTCAACACTGCTCTTAATGCATATAGTCATAATATTCACCATTATAGCATTGATCGAGTTGACTTGTGACATGACCAGGACTTAAAATTGGTGATTTATTTTAAATATCATCTTAGATTTGCAGATATTTAGTCTCTTCCATGCGTAATAGCATCTCCCTCCTGTCTTTTTCATAGAATAATAGTCTTGAAAAATGGTATCTTGTTAAAAGCTTTGCCCACTTATCAAGTGGTTGACCCAAGCAAGGTGGCATCCCTTTATCCTTAAGTAGCTAAGAGGAGTGATTAAGGTCTATTAGTTACTGGTGAATGTGTGCTTTGCCTCAGCCACCCTCTATACGAGGGGGAGTGTGGCCATTGCATATGTATGTATGTATCATATAATTAATAACAATCTTATTTCTCAGGAAAAATTATCCGGGGATCAACAGAAGACAGCATTATCTTTCACTCCCACTCTGGTAGAAATAGCAGCCCATACCTATTTTCCAGCTTCCTTCATGGTGGGTCCTCAGTTCTCCATGAGAAGATATTTAGATTTCGTAAAGGTAAGCTATTTGAAGATTAATGAATGAGTGTTCCTAGCCATTATGAACTGATATTATTATTATTTTGTTTTTTACTTGATAAAATATTTGGATTTCGTGAAGATATCTACATTGGCTTTCCTATCCTTTTAGGCTTAAATTATATTTTTTACTTCATTTGGGTTATGAGAAGGTAAACTCTGAGATTTTTAAATTGGTTTTCCTATCTATTGTAAGTTTAAATTTTGTTTTTAAGTGTTTATATTTTCTTGGAACCCTGTCTCACTGCATCCAACAGATAAACTACAACTGAAAAAATAGGGAAGCTACTTCGCCTCTTGATATTATGGATTATGAAGGAAGCCCTCTTGATCAGTGCCTATTTGTTGGTTTTATGTAAACCCCAATATAAACTGATGGACTCTCAGAGTTGAGAATTTGTGCAGGATAATTTATAATGACCACCTTTTTATGTGTCTCTATTAGTCCCCTTTAAAGGGTTGAACACAGCTAGGAGTTTGAATTAAGATGGATACCCTCCCTAACGCCCTAAGGTGGCCTCCATTGCATGTGTATCACCTACCAAGTCAAGTATTATTATTACTATACCATCGTGGTCACCTTTTGCAGGTTGACTTCCCTATCGCACATTCAGTCAGAAGAGGTGTCTGTTAATGACTTCACTGATTAAAGATGTATTAAAAGAAGAGTTAAAACATTACTTTTCTATTTTGCTGTCAGCCTAGATTTTAAATGAATACATGAGGTTCTGGCAGGAAAAGTGCAGCCAGAATCATAGTAACTGGGTCTCTGAATTTGTTTTGTAATGGAAGGAGATTTAGTAAAAGGAAAGAAATTGGTAATGTGTTGATGAGAAGAAAATTAATGTAAATGGGGTATACTTTGACTTGGCCAGTGCCATTACTAGTAGGGATTGTGGCCCTTGTATATGCATGTATGTATGTAACAAGATACCATCTCTATCTGAAGCCAGCAAGCAGACCACAACTGTTACCAAATATTGTCAGGTGCATATTAGCTATAAAAAAAATAAAATACGAGAGATTGCCACTTCTTTTATCTTTTAGCCATATGACATGCAGGAATTCTGAGAATAATTTGTTTCTCCTCTGATGGGATATCTCCATAAGTTGTCTCCTGTACTGTTCCGGTTTTACGTCACGGACTCCCTTATCAACCAAGGGCTAGGACGGTTGCCTTCTTGCGAAGGACTTGTTTTGGCAGATGTAATCCTTACGCTGAGTGCATGCCTTTGTTGTCTCCTATGTCAAGCAAAGAATAGGACAGACTTTTTCCTCCATCACCATTATTCTTTCCTTCTTCTCACCTGTCAGCTCGGCCACATGACCATAACCAGATTTATTTACTTTTATAATGAGTGCTATACCGTGATGGACAAAGAAAATTGCCCTCATTGGTCCCAGATACCAAAGAAAACATTTAAGAAAAAGTAGCAGCTTAAAGACAAGTCAGAAATAAGAGACTACTAAGCAATAAAAATGACAGGCTGAAAAAAGTCGAAGTATCTTTCAGTTGCATGACCATAATCAGAGTTAATTACTGATATTTTCAGGGCTCACTCGTGGGATGCGAGTTGCCCCCTTGCCTGGTTCCGGGTCTCTTAAGAGGTGGATTAGGCCTGCTCTACTTAGTCATATATCAAGTGGGAATTGGCTACATCCCAGATGAATTTATTAACTCTGCTGAATACTTTGTAAGTGATATACTGTGTTTCACTTTTATAAGTTTTAAGATGTTGTGGGGTAAGTTTTATACAGCCGTAATTTCTTTATACAGTACTCTGTAAGTGTAATACCATACAAGGTTTCGCTTTATGAGAAATTTTATATATACAGTACTGTACTTTATTTTATTAAAAACTAAATATACTGTATATATATATATATATATATATATATATATATATATATATATATAATATATATATATATATATATATATATATATATATATATATATATATATATATATATATATATATATATATATATATATATATATATATATATATATATATATATATATATATATATATATATATATATATATATATATATATATATATACACAGTAATCCCTCGCTATATTGCTATTCACCTACCGTGAATTCAGTGCATCACATTTTTTTTGGGAGCATATATATTTCATATCGCATATTTTCTGGGTATATGCTATTTTTGAGCACGAGTATGCAAACGTTTTGCCGCCTCCGTATCAGCTGATGCTCCCTCGCACGCTATTTCCCTGACGATATTATATCGCAAGTTTGTTTGCTGTTTGTTCTTAATGCTTTTTTTCCATTCTCTTCATAATATTCGATCGCATTAAGCGGTAGAAGAGGAGGCGGATGCAGGAGAACGAACCACTAACCAAAATGTTTTGCCGCTACCATATCAGCTGATGCTTATCACTATTCAGGCACAATGTCTTACTCATAAAATATTTATTTACTCACCCTACTTGCTGCACGAAATCTTAACGTAAGCAGAGTCAGCGAGACAAAAAGAAAACTTATACAATTTGTTACAAAGAAAACGTATATCGTACTGTACATGGGAAACTTAAATGAAATATATATATTCTCTAAACGCTATTTCCCTGACGATATTATATTGAAAGTTTGTTTGCTGTTTGTTGTTAATGCTTTTTTTCAATCTTCATAATATCATGTTCATATAAATGTATGCTTGTGCACTGTTATTAATAAAGTAAAGGGTGAGTTGTTAACAGTGCAAGGAGAGTTTATAGAGTAAAGGTAAAAATAAATGTAAAATACCTGTAATAAATATGGTGCTCCTACTTCGCAAATTTTCACCTTTCGCGGCTGGTCCCGGAATGAACCCTCACGATAAACAAGTGTGCACTGTATATACAGTATATATATATATATATATATATATATATATATATATATATATATATATATATATATATATATATATATATATATATATATATATATATATATATATATATATATATATATATATTATTCTCTATAATGAACTGGAAAAATATATACAGTACTCGTATCTTCCATTTGTATACATGTGAAAATTGTAAGTAATATTTAGTAATGCAATTTTTTTTTTTATTTTAAGGAATTACCGCTGTGGCAGCGCCATCTAGTGGTGGGAGTGTGGGCCAAGATCACTTTATATAAATACATATCATGTTGGTTGATATCTGAAGGCGTCTGCATTATGTCAGGTGAGTTGGATTAGTATTTTATAATGGGAAAATCCAACAATGAAAAGGTGTATTTTAGCACATTACAAATTTTGTCGACAATTTTGTTATACTCTGGGTCTTTTTTTATTTACTTCTTGTCTCTCTTTTTGACGATATTTTGATTTGTTGTTTTTTTCAGGTTTCCTGTTCAAATATTTATTTCCTCGGATTTATTTCCTCTTTTCATTTATCACTTCCATTTTAGCAGTATAGTTAGAATCTGAGGTAGGACCTGGCCTCCTGTCATGTATGAAGAAAATGAATGTATACTTCTCCAGAACCAATGATAATACCTTGCCTCATGTCATGTTATGAAGAAGAAGAGTGTTTACTTCTCCATATCCTATGATAGGACCTAGCCTCATGTCATGTTATGAAGAAGAATGTTTACTTCCCCGTAACATATGGTAGGACCTAGCCTTATGTCATGTTATGAAGGAGAAGAATGTTTACTTCTCCAGAATGTATGATAAGACCTGGCCCATTGTCATGTTATGAAGAAGAAGAATGCTCACTTCTCTGTAACATATGATAGGACCTGGGTTATTGTCATGTTATGAAGAAGAATGTTTACCTCTGAACCTATGCCTCGTCTCATGTTATGAAGAAGAAGAAGTATGTCTACTTCTTTGATAGGTCTGAAATTTATACAAATGGATTTTACAGTTACTTATTAGTATGATTTGATATCATTAATGAATATGTTTGATCTCTGACTGCAAGAAATTAAGTCACATAAAGCTTTATTATAATTGGCAGTCATAATAAGAGTATTTTCTTTTTTATACAGATTTGAATATATGCAGGTTCACTTGTACACAAATCATTCATATTCTGTAGTACATGATACATCATATTTTTATTATTTCAACATGCCACGATATTCTGCTGCAGGAAATTGCACTAGTGCAGTTGTTAAAGTACTTTTCTCATGAAGTGACAAACCCATTTTCAGTCCCACTCTTGGTCGATTGGAAGGGCTTCCAGCCTTTATTCATGAGCTCCAACTTGTTTGTGTCTTCCCCCAATTGAATTGGAATTATTAGTGACACTTTAAGTTGCAAACAAAAACAAGAATAATATTCTTTTAAAATCAGCAAGGCAGATACGGGTAAATGAAAAAAATGGAGCCTGTGGGGTTTCATCACACCATACCCATTTTCACCCTACTTACAAGCTATTCTGTGGCAAGATCAAAAATATATCAGGAAGGGATTGCCAGCCCTTTGCTTCCCTGTCCCTTGTAGTTAGCCTTTACAAAATGTTGTTGCCACTTGCCGATTGATTTGTCACTATTAATTCCCATTTGAATGAGAAATAACAGATAGGTTGGAACTGGGAATTAAGGATGGAAGTAATTTCTACTTCCAACAATATATATACAGTACTTCAGTAAATGATATCAGGGTCGTAAAAGGTTTTAGTTTATGAGAATTATTTTAAATGCTTGCCTAAGGATTTTTTTCTTTCTTTTTATGTGTAAGGAGAGATCCCATTTATTATTGTTACGTTTTTCTCTATACTTCACTACCAAATAAAATAGGTATAAGCTTTTTCTTTTAATAAGCAGCATAGTACTTCTATACAATATTTATGAGATGAAAAAAATTTCTTTACTGAGCTAATTGCACTGTATATCATCCAAATGCTTTTTGTTTTTAGTTTTGATTTTAACTCGGATTCATGAAGTCATTTATATTATGATAGCCTTGGTTTTATGAATAGGAAAATAACATGTTAGATATGCGGGGTTACATTTGTGTATGATTTCTCAACATAGTGTTTATTTCAGTATAGAGATTAAATAGTTTTTGTTAATTTCAGTAGATGGATAAAATATTTACTGTTGTTAATTTCACTAGCGCGGGATAAATTAGTTAATCTAGTCTCTTGTTTCAGTCAAATAATTGTTTATATTCCTGAGGTAGAAGTTTGAACTAAAGTCTCTCATTTTTATATTTCTCTACTTGCTTTTTGATTAAAGTTTGCTGGGTTTTAGCCCTCCTATTAGAGGCATCGCCCCTGTTCTGGCGGGCGTCAGCCAGTGCAAGCCCCGGCCCCCCACTGCGGTGCATAGCCACAGCAGTAACCTCCCCAGTAAACTTAAAGATACAATTTGTAATACCACTTAGAGTTAGCCTATTGGAAGAATTTTTTAAATTGCAGATGCATGAAATGTTGAATCTGGATTTTTCGAGAAAATATTAAATGCAAGTTATGTGCATGACTTTGTAGAGACTAGTTTAGACAGTTAAATAGTGAATTAAACAGTATCGAGGCAAGAGACATGTGACTACAGTAATGAACTTCATTATGAATTCAGTATAATTTGATTTTTTTATGATGTTTTTCAATTTTTGGAATTCTCCAGAAATTGTAATGCGAACCACACATGACACTGAGTAATGAGTCTATTTTATACACTAATTTTAAACATGAATCTGTTATTATGGATGCAAGATGCACTTGATTAAAATTAATAACTTTCATTACAAAATCAGTGCCACATTACATGTGAAGTAGTTGTTGCAATATAGTTGTGGCCCAAGACCCCTCTCCAATCACATGGATCCTGTAATCTCCACACAGTGGTTGAATAATCAGGTAGACCCATAGGAAATCACCAACCCCCAATTACTTGCCATTTTAATCAGTATTGGCATGAGACAGTGCAAGCTAATCCAACCTGGGGCCAGGAAATAATCTGGGGCGAGTATATTACAAGCCCCAGTCACTACCATTGTGCCACATTGTTATAGTGTGTTTAAAGTCATTGCTCACCAATGAGTCATTTATAATGATATGCTTGGGCAGACACTCTCTATGAAATATATATAGAATGAATTTTGCAACCTCTTTAGAAAAGCAATATGTAGTATGTTAAATTATTATGATTTACATAATGAGATGCACAGTTTAAGAATGCCTTTTACACGCTTTTGCCTTTTCATGGTAGTATTTTTTCTTTTTGCGTAACCATTTTATACCTTTTTAGATACTCAGTAACTCACTATAAACACTATTAGTTATTGAATTAATCGCCAAATATTGTCATATACTAATACAAAGTCTGTTAGTATGCATTTACAGTTGTCTTAACTTTTTCTGGATTAGGTAGTTTATTTGTTTTATGCTTTGGTTATACTGACACTCCCCTACTTACGAACAAGTTAGGTTCCAGAAGTCCTTTCATAAGTAGAATTGTTCATAAGGTGTTTAGATAAAGAAAAAATACTGTACAGTACTTAGGCTAAAGAAACTTAAATACTACATAATTCATAAAGTGTACACTGTACAGTATTAATGAATTTTAATACAGTAATGATAATGTAATAGTGCAGTACAGTGCAGTAATACACACATTAATACTTGGGTAGATAATTGGTAGGTTTTTATTCGTATTTGCAAATGTTCATAACTTAGTTGTTTGTAAGTAGGTGAGTATGTGTATACACTAATGTCATTAATGTAGTTCAGGAGCGTCCGTGACTTAGTGTGTTATAGGTTGATCTGTCAAACCACAGTTCCCCTTATAAGGAAGGTCTCTATATCAAAGCACACACATTCACCATAAGCCAAACATACCTCTGTCACTCCTCTTATTTCCTTGTATATAGAGGGTTGCTACAATTCCCCCCTACCATGCTGCATCGGTCATCCACAGGATAATTGGGAAAGAATCTTCTTCAGTAATGCCCAACGGCTGCAGCTTGTTAACATGGCCAACAAGAAGCGCATTTTCAATAATGCCAAGAGGCCTACCTGCAATATATGCAGGCAAAAAATTTGTTCTCGTCCAATGTTAATCTGATCAATCAAAAAATAGTTATATATGTGAAATGTGTGAAACATGAACCCCAAATAAAGGAGGGCAATTTTCTTTGCCTATCCCGGTGCCACACTTAAAGAAAAAAGAAAATGGGTTCAACTAATAATGTCAAGTCAGACTCTCCAAGTTATCGTAAGCTGTTGTAAAGA
Source organism: Halocaridina rubra (assembly GCA_037179515.1). Lineage (NCBI taxonomy): Eukaryota > Metazoa > Arthropoda > Malacostraca > Decapoda > Atyidae > Halocaridina > Halocaridina rubra. Next base: position 56,693 of record JAXCGZ010009660.1, read on the forward strand.
AAATCACTTAAAATCAATTTTATAAAAGAAAGTCAATGAAGAACATGAGATTTGCTTATATACTCCAGTTTGTATCTTTGAAAATGTGGCCATTGTTGTATATTTATAGATTTCAAATCCATTTGTTTTTCATCCTTTCAACGTCTCTTCTGAATTTATTTATTACTTTACTACACTTTATATTTTTTTACCTTTGAACTGCAAGGAAAAGTCTCTTTATTTGCAGCCTTTTATTTTTAGTATATTGTTATCCTTGGAACAAGTGATTTAAAAAAAAAAATTCAACGCAATCCCAGGTTATATTTCCAGCCTCTTAACTATTATGCTTCATCACACTTCATCACCTTATGTCACATCTTTACTATTTAGACCAAAAAAATTCTCATTTTATGTACTGTATCACTATTTATCGCCATTATGGGGGTGGACATAAAGATAGGTGCTGGGGAATTTTGGCAGAATGCCATTCCTGACATCCCACCTTGGACTTGATTGTGGGTCGGTCACCTCCCGAGTCAAGTATTCTATCTACCACACTTCTTTAGTATTGAGACTAACTTTTTCTTTTAGAGTTCTTTATCACAGCAGTGTGTATTCAAAAGTCACTATAATTACTAAATGCAAATTCATATTTTAAATGATTTCACTCAAAGAACCTCTTGAATTTTCATTCCAAATATATTATGTTCAGTATAAGGATATCTGAAATTTCTTTTCATACATACATATACAATTCCCACAATCCCCCTTGTAAGGGGGATGTTCGAGTTAAAGCACATATAGTAAATAGTATTCAAGAATAGTAAGCCCTTGATTATAGATATCTGTGTTCAGTAATTAGGCATCATAAATTATTTTCATGAATGAATTATTTATAACATAGTATCCTAGGATGTGTTTGTCTTTAAATAATACTTAATTCATGATAAGGATTTTTTAGGAGATCTTCCATACCTATATGACCATAATTATCGGATTGGATTGGAAATGAGAATACTTCTTTCATGTTCCCATTGATTCTCGTAAAATTCAACTAAATTGTGTGAGTGAGTGGACATGGATTCTCTCCATTTCTTATTTTCCATCTGTATAGAGTTAAAGCATGCTTTGATTTAGCCATTTACCTTATAAGGGGGATTATGGCTTTTGTATATAGACTGTGATGAGAAAAAATGTATGAAATGAAAATAGCTCATTTGTGACTTGTTGATGCTTCAAATTTTAAGTTATTTCAGTATTACATTAATGATCTTGCATTTTAGTGGAAGAGTAATTGTCCATTCTTTTTATTTGTCATAATATTCATTAACTTCCTTTTTATGTCAAAATTTGTATGAATACCGTCTTCTGCTCACATGAAATACATTTCTGCCTTTTATATCGTTTTATTCACTGGGGTCCTAGGCTTGGCATTCAATGGTCGAGACAGTAGTGGAGGGATGCAGTGGGATGGCTGTAGAAACGTCAATGTCCTCCTTTGGGAAGGTTCAACACAATTTGGTCATCTTATTCAGTCCTTCAATTACAACACAAATCAATGGGTGGCACAGTAAGTCAGTCAGGATGAAGGTTAAACAAGAATTGAACCACTTCTCCCTCACAGAAGCAATGAATGAAGACATGTAGTGTGCTTTCAATTCTGGTTGGTTTTTCCCTGAAGTTGACACCGTACCTTCTATGAATGTTGGTTTTCAGGCTTGTGGTTTGGCTAGATTTTCCTCATTACTTTTACCCTTTCGATACCCTTCTGAAAGTGAGATTCCAAAGAAAGCAGATAGAAGTAAAATATATACTAGGTAGTGAAAAAAAAAAAAGTGTTCTTGTGAGGTCATTTACATTAATTTACAGTCCTTTGTTTTCATGCAGACTTATTTCCAGTCCTTGTTAGTTCATGAAGAAGTAGTCAGATATACAGTAGTCTCCTTTACAACCTCAGCTAATATATCATAAAGGGCTATGTCTTCATAACTGTAATGCATTTGCTCATATCTAAACTCATAATGAGACTTCCGTAAAGTCTATATAGTGTGTTGTGATTTTTTTATTTTTCTTATAAGGATCCCTATTCTTGACCCCTTTTTTTTATTAACCGTAAAATCCCTTGCTGCTGATTTCCCAAGCTGGGTTTGAGGACAGCCAGTTGTTTATATCTCACACATTTCACAGAGTAGTGAAGAAATTCTCCTTGGCTTTGAGAAGACGACTAGGGTGTAATGGTCTTAGTTTTTTAGTTTATATGTTTGTAGATATATACATAGATCTGACAAATGTACCATAATGTATTGTTGTTTTTCATTGTCTTAGTGTACCTTTTATTGGCATAACTTGTACAGCCTCTGTAAAGAACATTTGTAGTTTTAGATAACTTGTCTGTGCACATTTGCACAAGTAGTTCCTTCTAAACGGGAATAATTACTTAGACATATAAGTAGTTTGTAGGAAAATTTTCCCAATATTTTCGTTTTGGACACTTTATTGCTTGAAGTTTACAGAAACTAGATTGATTTCTTAAAGCCAACCTTAAACTGTTAATAGTTTTGTATTTAGTAACAGTTTTTGTCTTAACTTGCTCTAAGAGTTTAGGTTAAAATGTGCCGTCTCAGGGTTTTAAAGTTTAATGACAACAGCTTGTTATATACGTAGCCTTAATGTATTTTTACTATTTTTAGATGTTATTTACTCCTTAACCAGCAAACAGCCTTTGATAGTGCTTAGCTTTGTGCAAAGCTTTAGAGATATAGAATTCCTAGATTTCAGGAAAGTAATATAACATTCCTAGATGTCCAGGCACACCATAAAAGGTTGATCATGGAATTAGATAAGCAATGGCCAGCTTCTGCTAATTTATTTTGCCTTGGATTTTAAGGGCAGAAAAGGGTTCCTTTGTGTTAATTTTCATTTATTTCTCTTATGCGTACGTTTTTTATACCGTACCAAGCGATACTTTAGATTTCATGAGCTTGCCAACATAATAGACCCATTTTGTAATTCACGAAGATGGTACTTTTTGATAACCATTCGTGTTGGATCTTTATTTATTTTACATTTTAAAAGAAGTCGTCCTTCCCTGTAACTTTTTACTCTTATATTTGAAGGAAATTCTAATGATTATGCAGCTTCTTGAAGTCAAATAAGTTAAAATTTACTTGTAGAGAAATTACAATTGGTACTCCTGAAACATCAAGGCCTAGTGTTGAAAATATTCCGTATTTAGTTGCTGAGGAATTTATTACTTGGTGTTATATATTGTATCGAGAATTTCTCTTCGATGCGTTTGTTTATAACCACTGTAGAAGTATATTGGTATATAATTACCTGTGTCATGCTGTGTATATAAATACCATATAGTGTAATATAATGCAATTACCACCATATGTACTGTATGTTTTGGGGACTGTTATGTGTTGGAAAATACAGTACACATAGAGAAAATATTGAAGGCATATAGCTAGCATAGTTTTCTGGATTCACTTCTATGCCTTTCTTATTTATTATCCTCTTTTCCTTTACCTAGGCTTTCTTTTGTCCTTCTCTCCACCCTATTGATTAACAATTTAATGTTGACTTTTCCACCCACTTTTCCATTAATTGCAAAATAAGTTTGCAACCTGTTCCATTCTAATTCACCCCGTTGTAGGCCTCTCGTACTCTGGTAAGGACGCAAATGGCAACTGCCTATGGAACGGTTGTGCAAACGTCAAGATCGGATTGTACGAGGGAGCCACGACCTTTGGTCACATGATCGCTTCTTTCAACACTAATACAAACGCTTGGGTAGCACAGTAAGTAGCCGCTAGATATGCTCGTCCTTTTTTTAAATGACCGCATAATTTCTTACCCTACGGTAATGTGCATGCCTCGTTGCTGATGACCCTGAGTTTGATCTATCAGTAAGAGGAAAATTTTCAAAATTTATCATCTTTATTGAGTTTCATGGTTTGAGTAAGTAGAAAATTTACCGAGAGCTCCCTGATTTTCATAATTCATTAAGATGAAAATTTTCAAAAATTTATCCTCTGTATTGAGAGTTCCTGGTGTTTGATTTTTTAGTAAGAAGATAGTTTTTATAATTATATCTCCGATATTAAGTTCCCAGGGTTTGATGTTGTAGTTAAAAGAAAATTTTCTATTTCTGAGAGTCAGTTCTTATCCACCTCAATATTGTTGACTATCTGGGTAACTGAACCAGTGCATTGCTGATTACAAGCCTTCCGAGCTCATGCTAAACCAGCTGCAGTGTAGTGTGCTCGAGTTTTTAGGAATTGTAACAAGTAACTCAAGTTCAGGTCTCCTGTTTGGTTAATTGTTATTGTGGATAACAACTTATTGTTATTATTACATGACTAGTGTAATTTTATATATTTATAGATATGAATACTCCAGCAAGTAATGACCTTTTTACTCTTTAGATCTTCTTTTTGCTGTTATTTCATTATTTTTTTTTTTAACTCGTATAAAAAATCTTAATTTGGTATTGAAGTTGGAAAATTAAAATATCTTTGGTTATATTTATTGTTTAGTATTTCTGACAATTTTTAATGTACAATCATACAAAATCTGAACTGTGAACATTAAAGGTATATAATTGTAAATTGTATAAAACAAATGTATATTCAAAATTAAATATTTTTTAATTCATGACTAAACACTATTAAACATTATTGGTATTAATACTATTATCACATGTAAGATAAGTTAATTGCTATTTTTAGTATCTTCCAAGTTTCTAAGCCTTGAGAAATAATATTAATTCTTGCACAAAATGCCCATTATGATAGCATTTTTCCTCAAATCCAGTTTACTTCTAAATAAATTTTACTGATTATCTGACTTGGTGGTATAGGGAAAAATAGAGAAAAAAAATATTGATATCCAATTTAAACTGGATAATTTGCAGCTCTAATTCCCTCTTCACAGGTGCTATTTAATGTTGGTACGATGTGGAGTACTGTATGGTACCTACTTATGTTTCAGTATGAATATCTTATGTAGATATTAGACTGTTATTGTGGAGATGAATATACAGTGTAATTTTTTATGGCACTAATAAATTGTATGTACTGTAATTAATTTACTAATCATATTAATTTCATTTATTGGGTACATATCATTAATAGTAGCAATATGCAGAATTAGCCAGTTTTTGAGAAAAGTTTAAGTCAATACAGGAAATACATAAACTACCAGTATTCTGCAGTATTATCTGTTCTTGAAAATTTTGCCTGGTGCTAGCAGTTCATATGAGTAATCTAAAATTTTCCTTTAGAATAGTTAATTTTGGTACACAGCTATAATATCAGTACTCTACAGCATTATCAAATGATTGTGAAGAGTTCAGCTTTCATCAGAATGGAAAGTGTTAATATATAGTTTCCAGCAGTAGTCATAAATGTATTGAGAAGTAGGTTTGGGCACTGGCTTAATGCACTTTCTAGTGCAGCTGATTTCAGTTCACCTCAGCTATTCTTATATTCATATTTATTTCATGTTGCTTTGACCATGGATATGAGGATTTGTTTTTAGAGAATATAGCATGTGATATTCCTCATAAAAAATATAAATAACTTTGTAATTTTAAAGTATGTAATTCATATTAGTTTTAATATCTGGTTGTATCAGTAGGGTCGTGAAAGTGTCTTGCTTGTGGGTGCATGTGTTTATATTTAGAAGGCATTTGATTATATTATTTATACCACGTCATAAGAAAAAGCAGCATTATAGATAAAATAAGACCAACTAGAATTTGTAGGTATTTTTATTGTTAGGGGTACTGGGATTTGCCTCCATAGTACGATTGCCCCTAGGACTGTCCCTTGGAAAATAGCCCCTAACACCTGTTGCAAAAGTGGACAGTTGCCCCACAATAATATTTAAGTAAATATATCATATAGTTTTTTAAGATGGAATGAATAAATAAAATACGAATATGAACAAGTAATTATTTCATATTTGGTTAGCTTAGCTTAGCTTTGCTGAAATTAGGTCAGGTTAGGGGCAATTGACCTATGAGGCAGTTTTTCTAAAGGGTAGTTGCTTCCATTCGTATTGTTTAAAGTAGGGCAATATTACTCTTAAGTTGTATAACTCAAAAGTTTTGCAATATTGATCAAATTAATTGGATGAATATTTTTAATATGCAAATGCATTCATAGTTTTTAAATTTAAGCATTTGATTTTTATTACGATACTTGTAGATAATATATTCCTCTACAGTACTGTACTTTGAATTTAGTTAAATTAATTCGTAATATATAAAAGTATCAAACCATGAAAACCTGAAAGTATTATTTACAGTTCTGATTAGTTTAGTATCCAGATTTTATGGCACTTTAATATTATCTATATTGCGTTATTTTACCTATTAGAAATTTAATAATACCTGTATCCAAATTTTATGGAACATTAATGTACAGTACATCAGTAATGCATTATTAGACCTTTAGAGTTGCAATATTACCTGATTTTATGATAACCTCCGCATTATACTTTTATATATATATATATTAATATATTATTTTATCTTCCGTTCCACTCCTTTGAAAGGTACGTGTACAAGAGATTAAGGTTCCTGAATAACCGTTACATCTCGCAAGCAGCTGCTCTCATATTCTTGGCTGTTTGGCACGGTTTCCACACTGGCTATTACGCTTGCTTCTTCATGGAATTTGTCGTCATGAACTTTGAGAAAGATGTAAGCTGATTTATTTCATCTTTAGTTTAATGACATGGCCAATTTTTTTTTTTTTTTTGGTCAAATATTAATTTATATAAAAACACTTGAAGGGGGACCAAAGTAGCGGAGTGGTTAGAATACTTGACTTGGGAGTTGACTCACACTGAGTCGAGCTGTCTGTGGGTGATTTGATGGGCATCCAGCCTTTATTCAACCACATTCCTGTCTGTTCCACCTAATTAATGGGGATTATTAGTGACAGGTAAATCTCCTTATTATTATATTTTATATTAAAACAGTACATACTCCGTTTTTATTGGGGAAACGCTTAAATTTCGTATAAATGATTAATTTACAAGCATTATAATATCTTGGTACACAAAATATTTACTGTCTTAATACAGTCAATGCTCTAGTACGCATTGACCACTTCAATGAGATACCTTACACCAGTTGTACAGTGTACACCAAGGTGGTAAAAAATGGGAGAGGCTTTTAATTTTATAAATTAGGAAATATACTGTTGTTCCATTAATTAGGGGTCTGCAATAGCTGTATGGTTAAAATCCTGGACTTAGGGGAAGTGAGAAACCCATGTTCGATTCCACCATGGGCCATTAGGAAAGGTATCCAGACTTCATTCTCAGCTCCAGCTTATCTGTGTCCAACCCCATAATGGGTAATAATAGTGACACAATATGGAAAAAAAAAAAAAAAAAAAAAAAAAAAAAAAAAAAAAAAAGAAAAAAAAAGAGCTTGTTCCATTAATTTAGTTTTCTTGCCCTGGGAGGTGACAGACTTGTGTTTGAGCCCAGAGCAGGGCATTAGGAAGGAAATCCAGCTTCTACTTTCCAAGCTCCAATCTGTCAGAGTCCAGTCCCATAATTGGGAATAATAGTGACACGAGAAAAAAATAAAAAAAAATCATTAATTTGGTTGGCTCGACCCAGGAAGTGACAAACCTGTGCTTGAACTCACTTCAGTGCATTAGAAAGGGCATCCTTGGGGAATAATAATGACATAAAAAGGCTTAAAAAAGTCATTCTATTAATTTGATGATTTTTTTTTTAATTTTCAGCTTGCGCATTACATTAGTCAGTATCCCAGACTCTTGTCATTATTAAATGCAGGTCCGTTGAAGTACATCAAATACGTGGTCTTGAAAATGTATGTCGTCATCTTCATGGGATATTGTTTAGGACCTTTTGTTCTATTGAAACTCCACAAGTAAGTTCTTATATATATATATATATATATATATATATATATATATATATATATATATATATATATATATATATATATATATATATATATATATATATATATATATATATATATATATATTAACACAGTGCATACATCTTTATCCCCGCACAGGGTTAGCTTTTGCAGTTTCATGTCAGTACCAATGAAATTGGGCAGTTAATTGGGGGAAGAGTTGGTGATTTCCTATAAGTCTACCTTATTATAGAGTCATTTACTGGAGATCACTGGGTCCACATGTTTGGAGAGGGGGCTTGGGCTCCAGTGTTAACACTGTCCCTTGCCTCTACCACTCATTAGAGATCTTTACCCTTTTTTCATCTTTCACCAGAGTCAGCAGGGTGGCCACACTCAGTAAAATGCAGTGATAAAAATATTTTTACATTAACGTATTTATTCATATAGCTTGTTGGATATTGGCTTTCTTTCACAAAAGTACATTTAACTTGTAGTTTTTTCTTTATGTTGAATTCTTCCCCGATTATTATTCAAATGTTTTAGTGAACGTTAAGAAATGGTGCCCTCTCATTCTCTAAGCTTGTAACTACGTGCCATATTGATATTGATTGATAAATTGCTTAAAATTTTCTGTTGCCTTTTTGAGCTGCATCATCAAATTTTACGAGAGAAAAATTTTATGGATGGAAGGCATGCAAGCCCTCCTTTCCCCTATAATGGCCTTCTGTGATACATAGAACTAATAGTTTCGAATTCTTCCCCCCCCCATTGATAACTCATCTAGCGACCTTCTATTATTTATTTTATTTAACAGAGTGATATTCTTTGTCTCACACCACCAGAGATATTAGTTTAATGATTCTAGGTCAGCTGCTCCTTGGAAATTCGCCCCAACAAGACAGTTGTCCCCATAGGACAACTGCCCAAGATATTTGCTTTTATTAAAATTTATATCTCTGAAATTAAAATTGCAAAATGGAAAATTGTTTAGGTGCCATTATGTAATATTTCTTTTTCTTTCAGATGGTGGCAATTTTATTATTCACTCTACTTTTCTGGCCATATATTCTTTGCTGGTTGGCCTCTATATGGTTCAGCGGTCAAAGCACTCATAAAAGCTATAGGAGGAGAGAGAGTTAGGGTTGAGAAAGGCAAAACCGATTAAAAAAATTGTATCCCATGTTATGAATGAATCGTGGAAGTCATGAGCGAGTGTTATTATAACAGAACTTTATGTATGTAGATGTAGATTTATTACTACAAATTTTGTAAACAGAACTACAATATGGAAAGCATGAGATCTACCTCTTTTTGTCGTAGTTAGTCTGAGATTTTATGATATGCAGGATAGTTTTCTTGCTTCTATTTATTTATTGTGACCGTAGAGCACAGTTTTAGAGGAATTTTTGAATACAATAGGTTTCAAAAACATTTATGGTAATGATGTACAGTAATACATACACTGTTAATTATTGCTGGAAATATTTTGGTTCTTTTGAGGTTTTTCAGTAACACGTTTTTTGTGTTCATTACCATCGAAACGTACGAGTACTTATTGGAGAATTTGTTTGTTAATCTTTGTCAGATTATTATAGTGTAAACATACCACTGACATTACTGTAGGCCATTTAGAAATCTATTCAATACAGCAAAAGGTGTTTTTTAAAAGTTTAGGTTTTGCATGTAAGTGAAAATCAGAAAAAACCTTGAAGATTCTTCACTAACACACATTGGTATGAAAGCAATATTATGCTGTCAAAATTTCTTTTAAATGGTGAAAAAGAAAAAAAATATAAAATTAATAATATATCTTATGAATTTAGACTAAACTCTGAGAGCATGATTTATTAAATTTTTCTTTTTTATGTGTCACTTTTAGTACTATTTGGGGTGAACACATATGGATTGAAGCTGTGGAGGTAAGGCTGGATGCCCTTCCAGTTGCTCTGCTGTGGGTTCAAATGCTGGTCCATCACCTCATGAATCAAACATTTAACTTTTACATACAAATATCATATATTCATTGCAACTTAAAACGAATGAATGTGGAATGTATTTGACAGAATTCAATAGTCAAAAAGTGCTGCATTTAAAGAGCTCAGTGTGTTTATGCAAACTTTAAGCAAGATATATATTTGTAAACTAAAGCGGTGACGAAAAAAATTATAAAATACGACATTTATATGTTATGCGTGAATAATTTATATAGTTCCCAGTAATAACTCACAACATCCTTCAACGTCAGTAAAATGAATACTGGTCTGTGTTCCCAGCAGGAAAATTCTAAGAAAAATTATTCTCTGCATTATGCAGTATGATATGTTTTAGACACGTTTAATTGTGTCTTTATTTGATTATCCTTATATAGAAGTACAGTGTCTGGTTTTATCAGTGAAATATACAAAATATGGTAAATATGTTGAGTTAAAACACTACTCCCGTATAATATGACAAAAAAAAATAGAGACAAAGAAGTGTAAAGATGTGTTTTGTGAAAGAAAATAAGAAAAAAAAATGATTTTTTTATGTAAATGTTGTAGAATGATAGAATATAGTTTTTTTTAACCATTTGAGAATTGAGATGCGTTGTCATCAACCACACATCCCATTGCAGGATTGCCAACATTGCAACTAACTGTTTGGGGAACGGGGTTTCACTATTTGATTTTACCTCTCTTAACAGTTGCTTTACAGGAAAATGGAATCCAGGGAGTGAGGGGTTGTTAGTTCACAGTTACTTTTAGTCGACTCCTATGCCATGTAGGGGTAACTGCATTAATGCAGTTTTCATGAATTCAAAGTGAAATGCAAATCTTTAATATGTGTAGACTTGCATTGCTACGATAAACTTCTCAGGCAAAATATGCGTTAAAATTAAATGTTAATAGTAGTGTAATATTAAGTCTAGTGACTGTAATTTTCAAACTCACAAAAGTGTCATCAAATGTTTATATTCTTAATTAACAAATTTTTTATGTACTTAAATTCTTTGTAATGCTTTTATATGCCTCTTATTTTTAAAATGCATTCAGTTTGGTTACATTACTTATGAGTACTGTACTGTATTATTACATTTAACTTCTCTAAATAATGGAAAAATGTAATAGTAAACTAAGTATTTGGAGAATTGCGTTTTGCATTTGACTGTGTTGAAGATGTGGTATGTTGATTATACTTATGTATTTTACAATATGCCCTTTTCTCGGTGCAATGAGTCCCAACTTGAATGGGGTTTGACACATGTTTGAGCTGGGAGTATTAATGCTGGATGCCCCTTCTACTATCCTGCTGGGAATTGAACCCACAATAGTCGTTGTCTGACTTAAGTCCTCTACCACTGAGTTACTGTGGCCCCATTCATACATGTTCCAGTATCCTGGGCTTATAATATTGACCATATTAGAAATAAGCTAAGAATTTCATAGTATATCAAGAGTCTGTTTACTGTAATCTCCTCAATTAAGTGTTACCATTTTAGTAATGATAATATTGAAGGTTTTGTGAATTCACTAAGTATGGCAGTGAAGCTTGAAATGAATGTCCATTCCTGTGAAATATCTGTACTAAAAAACTCTTCATTTAGCCACTTTTGATTATGAGCATGTTGAAAAATGTATTTCTCCCTGGAATATTGACTCCCTCCTTGTGTTAGTAAGCAGGTCCTTATATTTAAGTTTTAACTTGAATTTGCATATTAGGGTCTTGACATTCAGGGAAGAGGTTCCAATAGGTTGGTTGAAATTTTGGGTCACCAATATCCCCTGATCATACATGCATCTATATACCATATTTGTGAGAGACTTCCATTATTATCTAACTAGTCATGACTAACTTTATGTATACTCTGAATTTTCATAACTAACCGAGAAAATTCACACTAGATTTTATCGTGACCACTACTGCCAGAAAACCAAAGGCTCCACACACACTTACATTTTCATGTTGTAGAGTGAACTTACTTTCACTAATTGATGCTAAGGTATACTATTTGGACAATAAGATAATTTTTATATACCATTAAGATTGTAAGGAACTCTGATTTACCTATCTTGACTGTTGCTATCAAAAATTTTAATGCTATTAATGATATATGTCACAATTTGCATGTATGGAATCTAGATCCGGTAATGAATCTAGCACCAATACGTTAGTCTTATCATCATTGTTTTTGTCCGAAGCAATACTTATAGTACCGTTACGTGAAGAACTAGATAAGAGACGCATATTTAAAAATCTTAAACTTTTAGATTTGGAATAATAAATGTCACAACTCGGCAACATTCCCTTTATAAGTTTTTTTCTTACGTTTTGTGTCACTATTAGTCTCCATTTGGGGGTGGACACATATGGACTGGAGGTGAAGAATTAAGGCTGGATTCCCTTCCTGTTGCCTTGTAAAATGGGTCTGTAACATCCTGCGTCAAGTATTCTGCCTCTGTGATACAGTGGTCCCCTATCTTTTTTAAAGAGAGTATAGCAATAGAAAAAGTTTTAGGCATGTGGACCAAAGCTTTGACTTCAGTGTTAGGCTCTTATTGTATTTATTTTCTATATGAAGATTGTATTTACTTAAAAAGGAATTGTAAAGAATAAGCAAGCTTAGATATATCATCGTGATAATGAGAAAAGCCCCCAAAATTTGTTTTATGCTAATAGGTGTATTAAGAAAATTTTTAAAGACATACCTAATGACAATTGATAATATACTTCTCGTTATATGTCACTATTACTCCTCATTAAGGATGTGGACACCGACAGATTGGAGCTGGAGAATTAAGGCTGGATGCCCCTCCTTCGTCCCTCATGTGGGCTCGATCGTGAGCCTGACATACCATATGACATGTCATAATTTTTTTTTAAGTAACTTCTCCATTTTTGCAATCATTACTTATCGATAAATGTTACTCTATTAGAAATTTATTTTAATCAGAATGATATGTTGAGGAATTTTTTAATAGTTTATTTCTTATCACACCTCCTCCCTTCCAGGGCAAAAAATTAACTATCAAAGGTTATATATATTTCACTGTTCTGATTTTCTTTCATTCTTTATTTTCTTCAAAACAACCTCATACCCTGTACCACTGAAGTGAACTGAGTGGCCACAGTTGCAACAAAGAACTGGCGCAGTCATAGTTTGTCATATTTTTCATTCTCTTCTCCCATCACTTGTATATAGTATGAATATACATTAAAAGAGAGAGCTCTTATGTCCTTTATAGAGAGAGAGACCTCTTGTGTCCCTGTCTGTAAGTCACATCCTATGGGACACATGGAAGATGAAGGAATAATTCTTATATTTCCGTCACCCGGGGCATCCCATTGAATTACTACCCACAATAAGCAGAGCATAATTAGGTGTAAATCATCTTTCCTCACCAACAGTTTGATTAATGTCAACAATGTTGTTTGCTGGTTCATCTGCCACTATTAATCCCCAATCGAATGTGAGTGGACATAGACAGGTTGGAGCTGGGGCATTAAGGCTGAATGCTCTTTTTAACACTTCTTGATGGGTGCAAACTCGAGTTTGTCATTTCCCGAGTCGAACACTCAAACCACTGCGCTCCCTCACCAACACTTTTTATTGTGTTAGCAGTATTGGAATGAGAGGCTGTATATAAGAAATAAACTAATTAATTCACTACACTTTTCACATTGATTATCGTCTGTAAATAGCTGTTATTTGTTTTTTCAATTCATACTTTACATGAACAAATAATAAGTAAATTGCAACTTCTTGAGACTTATAGAAAATACTCTGATTCTGTCTCTGTACCCAACAATATATGTCATTCCACAGATTCATAGGAGGAAATAGTTATGCATTTTATTATATTTAGACCCTTATCTCACTCTTAACGAGTATGGTAATATGCCAAACACCATAGAAATAATAAAGAATCGATTACTCTTATTGACCAACCATTGCCTTGCTATTTAATGGTATGCTTGCACTTGGTAGATTTTGGAAGATTGCAGTACAAGTTAAAATATAAGAATCAGATTACAGTAGTGCCCCCAACCCATGAACTTAATCCGTTCCTAAAAGCTGTTTGTGGGATGGTTTGTTCGTGGGTTGGATTTATTTTTTCCCATTGAAAAGCATGTAAATTTAATTAATCCATTCCTAGTCACAATAAATATTCATTTTAAAATTTTCCAATGAGTACACATAAAATGTAATACAGGTTGGATGTTTATTATCTGTAAAAGGAAAGTTACATTAATAATAGTAAGGAACTCTACTAAAATAAAACATGTACATATTCAGGTGTATACGCTAGTTGATACCCCATAAAAAAATAGCAAAGTCCAACGCTTAAAAAAGTTTCTCTCATTCTCCCACTAATAACAAAAAAGGTTAGAAACAAATACTGTAGGTAAGAAACAGTACTGTATTTACCTTTATGGATGATTGTTACTGGCACACGTAGAAGATGGTGGAGAAGGAGGAGGACTACTCCTTCGATTTTGCCATGTCCTACTGCATAGTGATATCAGAAACACGAACAGCATTTTCATGCTTAGAAATGATTTCTTTCTTTGTTTCCACTGTTATGCGTCTAGGGTGTTTGACGTCACTGTCACTAACGCTTTTAACTTTCTAAAGAGCTATAATAAGGGCTATCTGAAAGGCAATACAATGGAAAATAAAGCAAGAACTACAAACAGATCACGAACGAACTACACCGCGAGCACCAATGCAGAACCGAGAGCAGGTGAGCGGGAAATGTGGTCGCCGGGCCGACACATGCGTGTTCATGAATTTGGGTCAAAATTTCTTTGAAAATTTGTTCGTGGGAACAGGTGTTCATGGGTTGGGGACACTACTATATATTACTTAACCACCCAATGCCTTTTAATGTTGATTTAAAGAAAGGAGATGCCCTTTAAAATAGTATTTGCTCTACAGCGAGTATTCATATCGGCTTTTAAGCCAGCATTGTTTTTTATGCATCTCTGATTGTAGTGGTGCAAGGCTGCATTTGTTATCTTTCATGAAAGAGGGTAGGAAACTGATGTCAAATTTAGGAGCTGTATTCCATACAATCTAAGCCAACATTCTCCAACTGTCACTAACGACTGTAGTAATCTACAGTGATTGCAAATCTTAACACTGACTCCTAAATTTGAGGTCAGGGTTACAAATGCATTTATGTATTTAGAGGTGACTTTTCCCCTGTATCTATAGTTACTATTTGTAAACAATACCAGTAATAATGAATCAAATTTTTAGCATGTAGAATGAATGGTAGTTCTCTTTGTATATTAAAAACAAAATATTACTCGTGTATTTAGAAATTTAAAGTGTGTTTGTCCTCTATGAAATCTAAGTGGCATGTCTTCCTTGCAAGTAGATATAATCAAGTTAGATTGTATTTGATAGTTTTTGTTCATATATGAAGTATGGATATATAAGGGACTATTCTAGTACTGAATATTGTTGTATGACTGATATTTTAAAGCCTTTTAGTGTACTGTATAAACAGGGTACTGTAATTTAATTTACTAAGATTACATTTCTGTTACCTCTGAAACCACAACAGTTGATTGCCTTTAAAACGCCACAGTCTGTTGCTTTATAAATGTAAATATATTTTTGCAAATAAATGTTCATTTATTTGTAACAATGTTTGGCTCTATACTTTGCATATAGTTGTAGCTTGGACCAAAATTTTAGAAATGTTTGTGTTAGGAGGGCAGTTCATCCAGATTTATATCTTCACTATTAGTGGAAACACCAAATATCACACATAGTGTTATAGCAAGAGTTTATTATGTATTCATCTAATGAAAGTTTTCTTTATGTCTATCTTACAATAAATATAATAAGGCAATTTGTGATGATTTTCATGAATAGATATTTAAATTTGTTACATGCAGTTTATATTATTTTATACCACACTTCTGTTACAGATTACTTGTATACTGTAATACATAGTTAATGAATTATATTCTAATATGTTTAATGCAAGCAGAGTATTTAAATTACCAAAATAAATCACCAACGTGTACCGAGCTGATACTGCATGAGGTGGTTGCTCACTAACGTCCAATAGATCAGTGCTTACTAGATACCGTACTGTGTAATGATCACAATTTACAATTATGAAACTGGATTGTTTTTTCAATCATGATGTCATATTGTATTGAGGCAGCTGGGTAGCTACAACTATACAGACACTCCCCAACTTGCGAACGATTTAGGTTCCCAGAAGTTCATTCGTAAGTAGAATTGTTCAGAAGTTGTGTATAGGTTAAAAAGTGCTGTACAGTACTTAGGTTAAAGACACTTAACAACTACATGAAGCAAAGTATATATTATCAATGACTTTTAATACAGTAAAGTACATTAAAAAATATGGGTAATTAATGGGTAGGTTTTTGTTCGTATCTGTGAATATTCATAACTCTGTTGGTTGTAAGTAGGGGAGCTTCTGAACTCTGCCCATGCGTGCCACCTCCTATCAATTGCTTCTTGGTAAGAATAGAATTCTGAGAACAGTGTCTACTGCCCTTTGCATTACTCATCTCTTAAAAAAGGCATGTTGATGTTTGTCACTGTGTCACTACTGATCTCCATTTATGAGGGTGCACAAAGAGAGGTTGGAGCAGGGGAATTAATGCCCCGTGGCGGGTTTGCTTGCAAATCTGTCACTGCCTGAGTCAAGTGCTCTAACCAATGCACTACCTTAAAACACGTTAGTAATATGAGCATTTAATCATGGCAAGCTACTGAAAGTAGTTTACACATACCATAGATTTTGATAGTTATACTACTAGCGTTGTATATATTCTTCTCATCTTTTACACAAACTTTGGGTTTTATAGTCTTATCAACTATAGTTTTGAAAATGGTTCTAATCTTTCTTTAAATGTAAACTTTTATGTCAAGATGTCAATTTTCTGGATTTAGATATGATTTGTATATGAAATCTGAACTGTCTTAAAAAGTAGAATATCAAGTTACAAGAAGTGAAAAATTAAATATCACTCTGTAGACCAGGCATGTCATAGCAGCCATTCATAATAATGTAATATTGTAATACTTTCTTACTGATGAATATATAGTTATGTGAAAAATTCTCTGGGTTCACTATAAAAGTTGTAAACTACTTTCACAGGCTTACCCGAAACTGATCTCTTGTACTCAAAAATATATATCATAGTCAACCCGTACCAAAGCAGTGATAGAGATAATTACAGTAGTCTCTCTTAATTATGCATTCTTGCTTATCATGGATCAGGGACTATTACAGTCTTTCCTCAGTATAAAAATAATATTAGGACTTCAATTTTATCACAAGTGTGTTATAGTTGTGCTAGCCTTGAAAATCTTTTGATTCTGAATATGTACTTTTACAGCTTAGGACTTTTCTTATTCAGTAGTAATGGGGGGATTGTGGCCACCCTTCATCTGCAAGGAGCTAAGAGGAGTGAACGAGATGTGTTTCATATTGGTGAATGAAAGAGCTTTGACTCTTCTACCTTCCCTTCTAAGGGGATGGGGCCATTGTATGTATATGTATGCATTAATGAGCCATGTAGGTCTGGATATCTAAATCATGTGTTAGGAGGTACTTTTATGATTCACCTGGTTTGGATGTTTCAACATGTCACCCATGAAGTATCGGGTTCAACTGTAGTATATTTTCACATCCATATATTTCACTTCTGTTTGAAAAATGCTAGATGTACTGGTATCCTATATTAAGGCAAAGTGATAGAATTTTATTTTGTTTCACTTCTTGATTTTTAACATTAATGCTGTGTTGGAATTTAGTAATAAAATGAATCACACATCAAGCATTTCAAATTAGTCTTTTATGATATTGGCTAAGTCAAGACTGCTATACGTCACCTAAAACTTTGTTAATGTTATAATCAGTCATAAAAATGAACATACTGCATATGGGTCAAGAGCACGCTCCAGGTCCTGTCTTGTAACATTTTATAGAGATCTTTCAGGTTGTAATGTGGAGAATATGTGTTTTTTGTTTTTGTTTTGTTTTGTGGGGTAGCCATTATTCAGGGGAAACATACCAGAATTTAGGATATGTTAGTCACATGATAGACTTCTCATTGTACTCTCGTAAAGAATGTAAATAGTTTTTCTTATAAATTTTGTAATAGCTTTAGATGTGATGATGAACCTTTTTAGAGACTTGTACAATAATGTTTGTGATTGTATGTATTTTCCACACAAGAACTACAAACTTTCATACTATATATATATATATATATATATATATATATATATATATATATATATATATATATATATATATATATATATATATATATATATATATATATATATATATATATATATATATATATATATATATATATATATATATATATATATATATATATAAAATGGTAATAATGATTTGTAGTATCTTGAATGATAATGAAACAAAGTATTCACCTTTAAGAGACTTCTTATTCACCTTCTGATTTTAAATTTCATATAGTTTTTTGATTATATTTTTATATGTGACAAATCCAGAAAAAAAAAAACCCAGTAGGATAGCCTAAACCAGGGGTGTGCAACCTTTTTTCCCAAAGGGCCACTAGTCACGACTCTGTTTTTTATGGAGGGCCACATAACCTTACTATTTCATGCTAATTACTACGATCGAAGACATATTATGTGAGATTATACTAATAAAGATAGATAATTAGTTTGTTACTGATTTTATTTAAATTGGGATCACAAAAATAAGAATTGTCTGAAACAAAAGTATTTCCCTTACTATAAATGAGCAAATGAAAGGCTACCGTACCTTATTATTATAATGTACAAACATAAATAATTACTTATTATTGGTTAACTGGGATCATTAACATAAGAATTATCAAACACAGACATTTTCCTAATCATTAATGAGCAAATGAAAGGCTAGCCTAGTGAGATGGTTGATGTTGCATTTGGGACACCAACTCATCAATATCAGGCTGTATGGATGATGTGGCTACACGCAGGGTACATTCCAAATGTTCATCAGTAAGTAAAGACCTATGCTTGTTTTTAACTAGATTCATTTTTGAAAAAAGCTGCTCACATACATATGTGCTACCAAACACTGCCATCATTTTCCTTGCATGAGCAGAGAATTTTGGATACACTGTTACTGATACATGCTTCTTATGAAACTGGTATACTGAACTATCATCAAACTTCTTTCTTAGTTCATCATTGCACTGTAGTTCAATTATTTCCATCTGTATGTCCTCAGGAATTGCTGTCACATTCACAGAAAAAGGAGAAGCAAAGACTTCAATGGCTTGTGAATGTTTCTTGAGGTCACCAAATCTTTCTGAAAATTCCTCTCGTAAGACTGCCAATTTGTCACCATACTTCTGATACTGAGGGTTGCTAGTGTCATGGTTTTTCAGTGTAGGAAAGTGGGCTGGGTTTTGGTTTCTGATTTGTGACTCCCACAGACGCAATTTTATCTGGAAGCCTTTGATCAGTGAGAACATCTCATTTATTAGTTGATCTTTTCCTTGAAGTCTAACATTCAGTGCACTAAGATGAGCAGTTATATCTACTAAAAATGCTAAATCACATCTCCATTCCTTATCTCTCAATTCAGGGATAGCATTACCTTTCATATCTAAGAACAGCGCAATTTCTTCCAAAAGGTCATATGCTCTCTTCAACATTCCTGCTTTGCTTAGCCACCTTACCTCACAAAAATACTTCACATCACTGTACTCTGCATCAATGTCTGCCATTAACTGCTGAAACTCGCGGTGATTTAGACCTCTTGACCTAATGAAATTGACAGCTTTCACGAGAATATTAGTCACATGCTGAAAGTTTATTGTCTTCGCACATAAAGCTTCCTGGTGTATGATACAATGCAGGACAATAAGTGAACCGAAGTCAATATTTTGAGACCCCATTCTAGTCTTCAGTAATCCAACAACCCCATTTCTCTGACCAGACATCGCAGGTGCACCATCTGTTGTAATGAAAACTAAATTAGTGTAGTCCAGTCCAAACCTTGCCAATGCTTTTTCCAATTCATCAAAAATAGATTGTCCTGTTGTGGTCCCCTTCATGCCTTGTAGTGAAGCCATTTCCTCTGTAATATTATAGTCATTGTCAACTCCCCTAATATACACAGCCAGTTGTGCAGTGTCTGCGGTGTCACAACTCTCATCAAGAGCAACAGAGTATGAAGAAAAATCACTAACTCGCTTGGCAATTGTACTTTCAATATTCCCTGAAAGACTGTCTATTCTTCTAGCAACAGTATATCTTGAAAGGCTTATGTTTTCAACTAGTTTCTTTTTGTCAGGAAACATATTGTCTGAGGCTACACACAAACATTCTTTAACTACCTCACCATCAGAATAGGGCTTGAGTCTATTTGCAAGGATTTGACTAATCAAAAAGCTTGTTTTGAGAGATGCATCATATTCCTTAAGTTACTTTGTAAACACTGACTGTTGTCCTTTCAGAGATTTCTGCAAGAATGATATTTTTTCTTTGCGTGCTTCACCTGTCATATTTTCATATTCTTTGTGCTTTGTGATGTAGTGTCTTTTGATGTTATATTCTTTTTAAAACAGAAATGGTTTCATGGCACACAAGGCACAATGCTTTCCCCCCTGATTGTATACATAAATATTGTTCAGTCCATTTCTCTTGAAAACTCCGGTTTGCATCTGAAATCTTGCGTCTTTTACTCGTAGAAGCCATTATTAGTGCAATAAGATCTCTCCTGCTGAGCAAAATATATAATAGGAAAAAGTTAACTTTAAATTAAAGACTAACTCTAATTAAGTTGTTTATGTTGCAGTTTTGCGATTGGCTTTAGAAAACTTGCAAGCAAAACATTTTGAGAATTATATATTTCTGCTGAAAATGTGGTATTAATTATATTGCAATCTATTACATTTTTCTTAAAGGCTTTATTTAAGAATAATGTAATAGATTGCAATATAATTAGTACCAAATTTATATAATTCTCAAAATGTTTTGCTTTCAAGTTTTCTAAAGCCAATCACAAAACTGCAACACAAACAACTTAGAGTTAGACTTAGAATACTGGTAATCACAAATCAACCACAACAAATGAAGCACACTGATTTCACCACTTGAGTCTGAGATAAACTGAGAACTATATTAATTCCTGTACGGCTGTACTGCAAAGCATAGCAGAGAGTGTAAAAAGTATAAACATCCAACCTTAAAAATAATGATCGTTTCGGTGTTTACAATGATCTTAAAAGGGGTTACTGATAACGATGACCCTCGTACCATCGGTTATTGAGGAAGGGTTGTTGATGAAAACACAAGAGAGAGAGAGAGAGAGACTTTATTTCCAACATACATTGGGTATTCAAATATGGGTGTACAATTAAAATTTACAAGTAAAATCTTCCTTTAAGAGTAACTTCTTAAGATTATATTTAAAAGTATACACTGAACCAGCATTTTTTAGTTCTCTGGGAAGCTGATTATATAAATGAGGTCCACGAATGTTTATATCTCTTGAGCCAATATCAGTTTTAGACCTTCGTACTAATAAATCTTCCCCTTGACGGGTAGTTAACCCGGTAACTGAGCTTACTGTAGAAAAATTATACAAGCAATCAGGAATATTGTTTCTTAGTATATTAAAAACAAAGGTACATATATCAAAAACATATTTATCTCTAATCTTTATCCATTCTAGATCTTTTAAAACAGGAGAGATGTGCTCGTATTTTCTTACATTGCCAACAGCCACTCGTGCTGCAAAGTTTTGTAACTTTTGTATTCTTTGTAATTGAGTCTTATTTGTACATCCCCAAACTTTGAGACAGTAATTAATTAAACTCATAGCTAAGGACTGGACAATTATTATACGAGTTGATGTTTCAAATGAGTCTTTTACCCTATTTAGATATATTAGAGTACCCATTACTTTTTTATAAATTTCATCTATATGCATTTCAAAATTCATGTAACGGTCAAAATAGACACCTAGGTTCTTTACCGAGTTCATTGGCTTAATGATATTACCGTTAAAATTTATATGAAGATTGTCATCAACTTCTGATAATAATTGTCTGGATCCGATAAGAATAGATTGGGTTTTAGTTTCATTAAGTAACAGACCATTTTTTAGAAAGTAACGTTTAGCCATATACAAAATTTCTTCTGCTCTACGAATAATATTTTCTAAATCATTAATTTCTCCTTCAATTAAGATTTGAGTATCGTCAGCATATTGAATGACATAACAGTTAGGTAAATATTTTACTAGATCGTTTACATATATTAGAAAAAGTATAGGTCCTAGGATCGATCCCTGAGGGACCCCAAACAATACCTTCTTGCGACTTGAGACTACATCTTTTATTCTGACTGACTGGTAGCGGTTTTTTAAATAGTTCTCGAACCAGCTTGGGTCAATGTTCATTTTTTTGCATTTTTCTAATAGAATGGTATGGTGTACACTATCAAAAGCTTTAGAAAGATCGAGTAGTAGTAGCAATGATATTTTCTTATTATCTATATTTTTGTATATTTCATCTGATATTTTCAATAAGGCAGTTTCAGTTGATAATTTTGGCCTGAAACCGTGTTGACTTTTTGCAATAAGTTTATTTTTTTCAAGAAACTCACTTAACTGATTTGCAACAATCTTTTCAAGTATCTTTGATAAAATTGGTAGTAAAGAGATTGGTCTATAGTTAGAGACGTCGTCAGGATTTCCATTTTTAAAACCAGGAATTACATGGGGATTTTTCCATAAATCTGGGTAGATATTGGTAACTATGGAAGTATTGATTATTACCGTCAGATAATAAGCTATTACAAATAATGAATCTCTAATAAAACGAAAACAAATTCCATCTGATCCATATGCATTAGAGTCTTTCAGATTTTTTATTACTAAGATTACTGTATTACAATCTACTGTAGTAGGGTTAAAGACATCATTACTTCTATTGAATGCACTATGTTCTTGAACATTATTATTATTATTACTACCATCATCACTATTATCATTACCATTACTACCACCATCATTATTATTTACACCATTATCAACATTTCTATTATTATTACTACTACCATCATCATTATTATTACCACCATTACTATTATTGATTTCATTTATTATTTCTTTTTTTGTTTTTTCAAAGGTTTTTTTCCCCACTTCAGCGAAAAAATTATTGAACTCTTCTGCTTTAGCACTTACATCTACCTCATCGGGTATAATTGATATGTTACTACTTTTATTACAGTTATTGGAAAGCATGGTTTTAGCAATTTTCCATGTATCAGAGATATTGCCTTTAGCGTTTTGAAATTCATTTTTGTAATACTGTTTCTTACTGTTACTTAATAATGATTTTACTTGTTTCTTATGCTCTGTAAACTTTTCTCTTAAAGGGATATTATCTCTTTGTAGTTTTACTTCATTTTGTAGTTTGTCTCTTTCTTTCATAATGTTTTTTATGTCATCTGTTATCCAAGGAGCGGGGGGACGAAATATTTCTCTTGTCACGAGTGGTGCACATCGATCTATACATGATGATAAGACACTGGTTAAAATATTTACTTGTGTATTAATATTATCGGTATATAGAATTTCATTTAATTTATGTACTTCATTCATAAGTAAACTACAAAGAGAGAGAGAGAGAGAATTATTTATTTTATTAATTTATTGCGCCAAGGCGTCAGACATTACATGAATTCATACAAATAATGCTTCAAATGGATGAGAGAGAGAGAGAGAGAGAGAGAAAAAGAAAGTTGTTGGAATATTCAGTTCGAGGCTCTCTCTCTCTCTCTGAGGGCCGCACTATAGCTTATTTATTTTTAGGAGAAAGGGCCGCAATGAAAGCGTTTGAGGGCCGCATGCGGCCCTTGGGCCGCAGGTTGCACACCCCTGGCCTAAACTGTATCAAAAGAAATTTGGCAGCAAAGTTTATAAAATCTCTGACTGACTCCAAACATTTGCAATTATTATACCAGTGTGTAGCGCCGTTCGTACTTTTTTAATATGTCTTGCAGTTCCTAAGTTCAGACTGAATTATTATTCTGTTTATTATCTTAATTTATAAAAAAATTGAGCCTAATTAGTTCGATAATCAAAGCTAAAAAGCTTTCTTTTATCCAGTAATTTAAATTGTCTTGGTACAAATTTATACAAGTTTATCCTCACTTGCAGCAATATGTAATAAATATTTTATATATATATATATATATATATATATATATATATATATATATATATATATATATATATATATATATATATATATATATATATATACAGGGGGTCCCTGTTTCATGTCAAGGTTCTGTTCTTGACAGCCGACTAAAGCCGAAAAAGACCCACACTGGAACCTGGGTCCCCCAACCAATATAGAAAATATAATCAAAGACAAAAATAGTAAAACTAAATTTAACAGTATTGATTACCATTAGTTGTGTAATCTAAAACATAAAAATAGTAAAATTACATTACAGTACAGTACAATATTGCTTGCCTTAACTCGTGGTTGCTTACACACTGGAAGGGGTGTTGCAAGGGAGAGACAGGCTTAATGGGAGGTGGAAGCTGGAAAGGCAAAAGAACAAACAGCAGATAATGGAGGTACTGGGGCAGGTGAGTCTATAGGGGTAGAGGGTACAGGATCTGTTGGTAGGGGCTCGACTTTCATGAAAAATTGGTCGCAACACCGAAGGGAATCATTGGTCCCGCTCTCAATCTTAGTGTACAGTACCTGGCAATGTTGGGGTCCTGAACTTCGAGCTTTGCCAACACTTTCTTTACCAGGGCAAACGTACCTTCCAATTCCTTGGTTGGAATCTCTTGGGCTCCAGGGTTGGTAGTTCTTCATACTCTTCATACATCATCATCTCCAGATGAATAAGGTCCTCGGCAGATAACTTCTCGCCATGAGATTCCAGAAGCACTTGTACATCAGACTTCACCTCCAACTTAAGCTCCTTACTCAGGGCAACTACGTTATTGGTGACAGCCTTACCTGTCTCCTCAAAGCCTCGGAAGTTATACACAAAATAGGAGCATGGTTTCTTCCATATCCCACTCAAGTTCGTTTGCTTCACTTCCTCCCAAGCATCAGCAATATTCTTCACAGCATGAAGAATATAGTATGACTTCCAGAAATCCTTGAGGGTCAAGTTCTTGTCCTTTTCAGTTCCCCGAGAGCCATAGCGACTGTCCTTAGGAGTTAGTAGGCCTTGAATGAGACAATTACCCCCTGATCCATTGGCTGTAACAAGGAAGTGGTATTAGGTGGAAGGTAAACCACCTTGATATTTGGATGAAAGTCATCCAAATGGGGTGGGTGACCAGGGGTACTGTCCAGGAATAGCAACACCTAGGTAGACCCTTGGAAGCACAGTATCTCTCCGTTTCAGGCACAAAATGGTTGCTGAACCAGTCCTCAAATATTTGAAGGGTTATTCAAGCCTTCTTGTTCGACTTCCAGATGACTGGCAGTTGACCCTTCCAAACGCCCTTGAGGGCCCTTGGGTTTTCTGCCAAATTAACCAGCAATTGCTCCAGCTTACAGTCTCCAGCAGCATTAGCCCCCAAAAGCAAAGTCAGTCTCTTCTTGCTGACTTTTTGACCTAATGCTGTCTTCTTCTCCTTGGCGATGTATATACGACTAGGCATACGCTTCCAGAAGAAGCCAGATTCATCCACGTTAAATACCTGTTTGGCATGGTAATGCCCCTCCCTTATTATCTCAGCCAAAGCACTAGGAAACTGTCTTGCTGCTTCCTCATTACCACTAGCAGCTTCACCTTGCACTCTTGTAATGCAAATCAGCACGAGCCTTAAAGCGATTAAAGCAATGCCTACTGGCCACAAACTCTCACCAGCACTCCCTTCCCAATTTTCTCTTTTCAAGGCTTCGAACAATATTTTAGCATTTTCCTGTATTACCAAGAGGCTTAATAGGATACACCATCGATTCTGGTCATCAAGCCAAAGCACTAACAATCTCTCCATCTCGATCATAAGGTGACTACGCTGTCTAGTGAGAGAACTACAAGAAGACCTAAATAGTCTGCATGAGTGGTCAGAATAGTGGCTAATGAAATTCAATATTTCAAAATGTAAGGTAATAAGAATGGGTACAAGTGCAAGAAGGCCCAAACTTGACTACTCAATGGCAGAAGCAAAACTTCAAGAGACAGAGAATGAGAGAAATTCCAGAAATACATCTAAATGGGATAGTAAGGGCAGTATAAGGGAAGCCTTCAGGTACATGGGCAAGAAAATGTTCAGCAATATGCATGTAACCTATGTGAGGCCAAAGATTGAATGTGCAGTTCCTTTTTGGAATCCACACTTGAAAAAGCACGTTGTTAAGCTAAAAAAAGTTCAGAGACATGCCATGAAACTGGTACCAGAAATATGCAATCTGAGTTATGATGAGAGGCTGAGGGAATCAGATTTACCATCACTTGAAGCTAAAAGAATATATGGTACCAGTTTTTAAATTCCTGCATGGTTATGATAGAGTGGATAGGGATCGATATTTTGATATGGCTGGCTCTAGAACTAGAGGTCATAGTTTGAAATTCGTAAGAAAACTTCTTCGCAGGATGTAAGGAAATACTTTTTCAGTGTAAGAGTAGTTGATAATTGGAATTCGCTAAGCGAGGAGGTAAGTAATGCTAACTCAATCCATAGTTTTAAGGACAGGTATGATAAGTATCACTAAGTACAAAATGGAACCGACCAGGAGACGGAAAGATAGGAGCTTTGGGCTCTTTCCCGTGAGCACAATTAGGTAATCTCATCAAAATGAATGAGCTTTTTGCAGTTACTGATTGGAGGACCTTATTTAACAACAAATCTGTACAAGAAATGTACATCTTTAGTGAGGAATATGGAAAGATAGTAGTTTGTTTCATATCTTCCACTAAAAATTGGAGTTATTCATGGCAGAGAGAAATGGTTCAATAAAGAGTGTATTATTTTATTTTATATTATTAATTTATTGCGCCAAGGCGTCAGACATTACATGAGTTCATACAAATAATGCTTCAAATGGATACAAAACCAAGAATTGAACATAGTTTACAGGGAGGTGTACACATTGATAAAACATTGCTGCATACTAACACACAACTCACAGTATGGCAGCACAGTAAAGCTCAGAGAAACGCAGAATGCACAAACAGAATTATACAGCAACATACAGAAAATATATGTATAATTCAATATAATTAATGGCCACCAAAGTGAGGATAACGAGCAAGAATAACATCAAGGTTGTCATCATTAAGTAAAAATGAGCGGATCTGTATTAAGTTCTGACCTCGTGGTAAAACATCTCTCACTGTGGGGCACTGAAGACAATAGTGATCAAGAGTGTTAGCATTAGGACGGTCGCATAATTTACAGGAGGTGTACTGTGGCATATCTAGAGTCTGGGAGACCTGCCATAAAGGCCGATACCCCATTCTGAGCCGAGCACTAACTACATTGTTTTTCCGCACCATTAACCCGCGTCTGCGATACTTGTAGCGACTGTGAAGAAAGTGATCATGGTGCTGTATGGACACACTGTTGGCCCTCTCCGTGTCCCTGCGCTGGACCGTCATGGCAAACCCAGCTGAGTAGATGATGTTACGTAGGCATCGGAGGGAGGGCTCAGCGTCCACAGCATGCCCATCCAGCATACAGGCCGCCTTGGAAAGACGATCCGCTGTGTCGTTGCCAGTCAGCCCAATGTGGGACGGAGTCCATACAAACGACACAACAAGAGAAGCATCCCGAGCAGCCACGAGGCGACATAGTATATCTCCCACAGCACGGCCACAGATAGGTCTTGGCGAGGATAGGGCTTGTAGGGCCGATTGGGAGTCACAAATTATTACCCCATTCACTCGTCGTCGAACAAGGAGAGTCACGGCATCCAAGATGGCATTCAGTTCACAGTAGGTGGAGCTCGACGAGGTGGGTAGTCTACGGCCAATCCATGAATCAGCCGGCACAGGCGGCTCCATGGTGGGGGAAAACACAGCACATGCCGCCCTCCCATCTGTTTTCACAGAACCATCAACATAGACGTGGTGTGCTGCAGGGACAGACGTGGACACATCAGCGATAGTCTCCAGAGCTAACTGTCTCTGCACGGGGGGGATAGACATCCTTCGAGGTCAGTGTATATGTGACAGCGGGGAGGGGGACATGCCAGGGTGGTAAATCTGGGACAGCCGCCTGCACTGGCAGGTCGATGTCAAGGCCAATTATAAAGAGTGTATGAGAGCTAAGGAGTGGAGAGACAAATGCTGGAAAATGCATAGGAGGAGAAAAAGCATAATGTCTAGGAGACTTATAAAAGAGCAAAAAATTATTAGTTAAGTACAAGAAGAGAGGCAGAGAGAGACTATGAAAAGGGTATCACCAGAAAAGTTAAAGAAAATCCCAAGCTTTTCCACAGCTTTATCAGAGGAAAACTGAAGGTAAAAGAATATGTTTTAAGGCTAAAGAGAGCGGATGGAAGCATCACTGAGACAGATGAAGAGATCTGCAAAGAATTGAACAAGGAGTTTCAGTCAGTATTTACAGTAGAAAATACCCCACTCCCTCAGATTGCAGAGATAGAAGCTCAAGGGCCGGTATTAGAGAACATCAACCTTACAGCCACAGAGGTATGCAAAGCGCTGATGGAGTTAGATGTTCATAAAGCTACAGGTCCTGATGACATATCCCCTCATGTACTTAAAAAATGCGCAAACTCAAGATTCAGTGGCACTAAGTATCATATTTAAAAAGTCACTGGAGTCAGGGGAGATTCTAAGATGCTGGAAACAAGCAAACGTGATACCTATCTTAAAAATGGGAAGGAGGGATACGGCTCTGAACTATAGACCAGTTTCCTTGACCAGCATAGTTTGCAAAGTTATGGAGAAACTACTAAGGATACATACCTCTCTTCACTTAGAATCCTTCAACAGAGGTATGCAAAGCGCTGATGGAGTTAGATGTTCATAAAGCTACAGGTCCTGATGACATATCCCCTCATGTACTTAAAAAATGCGCAAACTCAAGTATCAGTGGCACTAAGTATCATATTTAAAAAGTCACTGGAGTCAGGGGAGATTCTAAGATGCTGGAAACAAGCAAACGTGATACCTATCTTAAAAATGGGAAGGAGGGATACGGCTCTGAACTATAGACCAGTTTCCTTGACCAGCATAGTTTGCAAAGTTATGGAGAAACTACTAAGGATACATATCTCTCTTCACTTAGAATCCTTCAACTTTTTGTCAGTGAGGCAACATGGCTTCAGAGAAGGAAGATCAACAGTAATAAACTTATCAGAATTTTATGATGACGTAAGCCAAGCCTTAAAGGAAAGGCTGGATAGACTGCATATTCCTAAGACTTTCAGAAGGCATTTGATACGGTCCAACATGGGAGACTTATTGAGAAGCTGCAAGCAATGGCGAGCATAAAAAGAAATGTCTTGGATCGGATAAAAACTTACTTAGTAGGAAGGGAACAGAGGATTAGAGTAAGACACTCAGTGTCTGAATGGAGAAGAGTTAGTAGTGGAGTTCCACAGGGTTCAGTTTTAGGGCCACTTTTGTTCCTTGTATATGTAAATGACCTACAAGCCTGTAAAATTATTCATGAATATGTTTACAGATGATGCAAGATTGTGAAGCAAGGGATAAGAATGGTAGAGAATTTCAGGAACACCTAAACAGTCTGCATGAGTGATCAGAATATGGGCTAATGAAATTCAGTACTTCTAAATGTAAGGTAATGAGAATGGGTACAAGTGCAAGAATGTCTAAGCTTGAATACTCTATAGCAGAAGCAGAACTTCAAGAGACAGAGAATGAGAGATCTAGGAGTAAACTTACTTTCAGATTTGTTTCCGGATATGCATATAAATGGCATAGTACTGGCAGGATATGCTTTCTTAAGAAATGTAAGGGTAGCCTTTAGGTGCATGAACAAAAATATGTTCAGAAATATTTATGTAACCGATGAATGGCCAAAGCTTGAATATGCAGCCCGCTTTTGGAATGCACACTTGAAAAAGCACGTAGTTATGCTGCAAAACGTTAAAAGGCATGCCATGAAACTGGTGACAGAAATATGCAATTTCAGTTATGAAGATAGGCTGAGGAAATTAGATTTACCATCACTCAAAGCTAGTGATGGTAATGACAGAGTGGATAAGGATTGATATGTTGATATGGCTGGCACTAGAACTAGAGGTCATAGTTTGAGGCTTTGTAAGAAACTTCTTTGCAGGCTGTAAGGAAGTACTTTCTTAGTGTAAGAGTAGTTGATGATTGGAATTCACTAAGCGAGGAAGGTAGTAAATGCTATATCAGTAAGGAAGTACTTTTTTACTGTAAGAGTAGTTGATGATTGGAATTCGCTAAGGAAGGAGGTAGTTAATGCTAACTCAATCCATAGTTTTAAGGACAAGTACGATAAGTATCACTGAGTACAAAAATGGAACTGACCAGGAGACTTTCCCATAAGCTCAAGTAGGTAAATACAGTGGACATCGTAGGAGTTGAACCTTTCATGTGGTCACGGATGCAATCTTTGATGATTGTGGCCACAGTCGTACAGGCTTATCCGAGATTGCGGCCAATGTTTGTAGTAGTTTCTTTCATTTCAACGTGGTTTACTATTTCAATTTTAATTTCCAAGGTGATGGCTTTCTTTTCTTTGTAACACTGCTATCAGAACTATCACCACTACGCTTAGGAGAGATAGTAATGTCAGTAAAGAGTGAAACGAATGAGAGCAGGTGAACACTAGGCACAATATGGCGGGCGAGAGTAAACTGAGCAGTGGTTCTTCTTCCTCTTCTAATGTCATGTAACACTATATTCTTACATGATTCTCAATAAACTAATTTGCATAAAATTGTATTTACGGCTATGTGGTTGGTATTTTTTCAAATTCAATATAATCCTTCAATATAACCAAATACATAAACAAATAATAAATAAAGCCATTAACTTGATAAATACAAATACAGCTATGCTGCTAACTGCTTATTTGTCCACCACACTCACAAACTGTTCAGTGCGTATGGTTTGAATTTACTGCACCAGCCAGGTAGGTTGAAAAATTAATTGATTAATATTCTATTAATTATTTATTGACCTCTGACGTTCTTATCAAATGTAAGGGTAGCCTTCAGGCACATGGACAAGGAAATGTTCAGAAATATTTATGTAACCTATGTGAGGCCAAAACTCGAATATGCAGCCCCCTTTTGGAATCCGCACTTGAAAAAGCACATAGCTAAGCTTGAAAAAGTTCAAAGACATGCCACGAAACTGGTGCCAGAAATACGCAATCTCAGTTATGATGAGAGGCTGAGGGAATTAGACTTACCATCACTCGAAGCTAGAAGTGAGGGGGGATATGGTGACAGTCTTTAAATTCCTTCATGGTTATGATAGAGTGGATAGGGATCGATATTTTGATATGGCTGGCTCTAGAACTAGAGGTCATAGTTTGAAGCTTCGTAAGAAAACTTCTTTGCAGGATGTAAGGAAATACTTTTTCAGTGTAAGAGTAGTTGATAATTGGAATTGGCTAAGCGAGGAGGTAGTTAATGCTATCTCAATCCATAGTTTTAAGGACAGGTATGATAAGTATCACTAAGTATAAAATGGAACCGATGAAGAGACGGGAAGATACGAGCTTTGGGCTCTTTCCCGTAAACACAATTAGGTAATCACATTATTCGGAACATCGTTCCACGAGGACCCCCTGTAAATGCATACTCCCCAATTCAAGAAGTCCGTTCGTAAGTAGAATTGTTCGTAAGTTATGTCTAGGTATAAAAAAAAGTACTGTGCAGTACATCCATATGCAGAGCTGTACAGTACTTAAGCTAAAGCCACTTAACTACTATACAAAACAAAGTATAGAGTATTAATGAATTTTAATACAGTAATAATTATGTAATAATACAGTACATTACAGAAATTCATGCATACTAATACATGGGTAGGTTTTTGTTTGAATATGTGAATGTTTATAACGCCACTGCATGTAAGTAAGGGAGCTTCTGAGCTTAAGAAATCATATATTTTTCTTGCATGTAATTTAAGCTAAACCATCATAATTATCTTCTAATATAAAGTTTGATTTGGTTAGTTTTGTTAAGGGGATCTAGGGGGGCAAAGTCTCACCAGTTAGGAAAAGTAATTATTGAGTTCGCTCCCATAATCGATGTGAACACTGAAATGTGGCATTTATAATGAATGTGTAAAACAATCATTTGTTAGCAATTTCCATTAGATACAATGGATTCTGTTTTAAGTCACAAACTCCCTTTTCTACTAAGGGCTAGGATGGTTGCCTTCTTAAGAAGGACTTGTTTTGGCAGATGAAATCATTACCCTGAGTGTATGCCCTTACTAACCTCAGTCCGTGACGGGGCGCGAACCCATTAGATACAATAGGGTATATAAAAAAAAATGCTGACTTTCACCGGATAATGCTATCAAAATTGGTTATTTTGCATAAAGTGACCATTAGAGTAACAGCATTTTATTACTCATATCAATTATGGGTTTCAATATCACAGATGTTGCTTATACTGGGGTTTAAAGAAAGCAAGTGATCATGTTTATGCCTTGGAATATACCAAATGAAAAGTTTTAATCTTAAATGTTACAGTATGTAGCATCTAGTTTGTTGTTATTTACTGGTATGTAGCATCTAGTTTGTTGTTATTCACTGGCTGTTAACAGCCCCAAGTCCTTAAGGAAGTCCACTTCCAATCCCCGACTTTCCCCCAGAACTCTCATGGAGTATATCTTCAAGATATATAAAGGGGCAAACAATCTGCTAATTTTATAATGGATATTTCACTATATAACTGAAAAGCATAGTATGGTGCAGTTATTGACATTAATTTTAAGTTAGTCTCTGGGGTATGCGAAAGTATCATTAAAATACTGTATAATCATAGGGCTACTTTTTCTTTCTTGTGGTTACTAATTTTTATGAAAGAGGGTTTACTGACGGTGAATACTCTAGTGGTTTTAGCACACTGTAAACTATCCCATGAATAAAGGCTGTTACCGATAACTGTGTTCTTCAATAAATCTGGCTTCCTACATTATTTTCATATTGTAAAGGAGGAGACAGTGCCACTAGAGTGATTCCTATCTGTTATATACATGGGCCATTTTCCCCTTATAAGGGGAGTGGCCAAGTCAACACAAAATACTCCGACTCCTTGGGAAGAGAAACTACAGAGGAAGGGATTCCTAGTCCCCTCACTCCACCCAATTTATTCAACTTACGACATGCAGGGGAACACAGAGGAAGTATTCTAACCTCCCTCCATCAGAGGGAGTGTGATTTCTACTGGAACCTCTTTATATTTATCTTACCTTGTACTCTGACCTAACTAACATGTTTTTGTTAGAGTATATTAGGTATCAGTATGAGTAGTTGTTGAAGTATGTGAGGACCGTGGTGAAAGCATGTTTCTTGGCTCGGCCACCCCCCTTACAAGGGGGAATAGGGACATGTATGAAAAAAAAAACACTGATTAGCAGTATCCAGCAGCCTCTTTCGAGCCTTAACAGATAAAGCCTCTTGTTTATAATAATTTTTATTTCCTGTTGTATTTTCACTTATTAAAGCAGAAGTCCCTAAAGATAACAACTGCACTGCAGGCCATTAGGGTGGGCATCCAGCCTTAATCCCCTTGCTCCAAAATGTGTCCACCCCATATAAGTGGGAACTAACTGTGACCTAAAACAAAGCACTATACATACTGTCATACTAGATATTTAAGCATTTATCTTGGAATATACCAAGACACCTATATCTCCTACTGCGCTTTCTTTGATTAACACATTAAGCCTGTAATAATCTTATATGCAGGTTAAAATGCTAGGAATTATATTGGATAAATAATATGAAATTGTCTACAATATCAATGATAAGGGATCCATATGATAAATGTTAGCTTTCACAACCCCACTACAGAAAAAATATAATGAAATTTATTAGGTTAGGTTTGGTGAGGCTAGTTAGGTTTGTTCAACCTCATGTAATAAAGGTGTTAACTGAAATTATAATATGTTACTTGTTATAGCTATGTGTTCAGTGCTTTGTATTTTCATTTCACACATGAGGGGGTGTAAGTACACACTTACAATAATTAGCAAGACGGGGAGGCCACAGGGTAATTTTTCCAAAAAATACTTAATTTGGCAATTGCTTACCGAAGAAATATTTCCCAAGGTTATAATTGTCAATGCTCATAAAACGTTAGCAGTGAATGTTTTCTTTCAAATCTCCAACAAGTTTCTAACTGACAAAATATCTAGAGCCACAAATTGTTTCCTAACTGGTTATGAAGTGATAAAACTCCTACCAATCTTTATATCAATAAAGCTGAAAACATAAAAAGGAGCAAATTCTGTAAATGCCAGATATGACTTGATAAAAAAGAAATACTCGTACTGTAATTAAATAATACTTAATAGTGGATCAAGTTGAGATAACGATTCCGGGTACATTAAATAACCCTAAACTTCATTAGGTTAGGTTAAGTTAGATTGGGTTAGATATTTAACCTAATCTAACCTGATAATTTATGAGGCTATGTAATGTGCTGGGTGTCATTATCTATACTTGATACCTAAATTTTATTCGCATGCCACAGGGAATACTGACCAGCACTGATTGGCCCATTCAGAGAATTTTTCAACAGTTCGAAAGCCATAATTTTCCGATAAAATAAAGGAAAACAATGATTAAGCCTATAAATAAAAATCAAGGAAAACAATGATTAAGCCTATAAATAAAAATCAAGGCAATATATGGTAAATGTTTACTTTAACACCCCCCCCCACGAATATATAAAATACGAAACACTGAAAAAATTTCTTAAAAACATTTATAATTATAAATTTGTTTCTTACATATGGGCGAACTTGGCTAAATAACCTAACCAACTGGTGAATTTTTTTAGAAGAGGGGATTACTTTTGGTGCGTCCTAATCTAGGGGAATGCATCCTCCCTAGCTGATGGCTTCGCCCCCAGAACCCCTAAGTGGTATTTTTTCCCTAGTCCCATATTCCATTAATCTCCATAACCAAAATAATACTCCCCATAACTAAAATAACACCACCAAACCTAACCTGATATAATGTAATACTGTACACAATTGTGCGATTTTTTTTTTCGAAATTGGTGAGGTGCAGGTAAACATTTACCAGATATACAAAGATATGAACATAATTAAACCAATATAACGAAATCGACGAGAGAAAAATTGTATTTGGGCATCTTGGGGGGAAAAAAAAAAAAGCCATACCCGGGACCAATTAAATCTTGAAAAACAATCTGGATATTTAAAACCTGAAATCCTACACAAGTAAAAACCTGACCCACACACCAAATACTACCTCCAACATGTAATCTCAAAAGAATATTTTATCTGAAGTAGCTTCACGGGAATGGATTATAAAATTTAAAAATGAACGAACGAATGACTTACCTTAACAGCCAAGAATCTCTTCGTTTCACTTGTATTATATGAATTCAGACTACAAATAACGCTCAATAATATTCTCCAAAATCATCTATAAGCTTTAATCCATAACATAATAAACATATATTCGATTTTCAAGACTTAATTCACTCACGAATTATTTTTCTGATAATTCTCTGATTCATCCCCGTCGACCAAGTTACCGTCCTGTCTAGGAAAAAGTATTGGAATTCTTTCTCAATAATTTAATTTACTTTTATTTACTATATTAAGATCAAAAGTTATTTTCTTGATATATAAAATGTTTTTTTTTCAAACAGAAAAATATATTCTAACTTTATATACACGATATGAGTACTTAGAACGTCCCGTAATTTTCCAAAACACCGAGAAAACAAAGATGAAAATTTCAAGTTTTCAGAAAAGCTTATGAGAATCTCCCCAAAGTCTATTTTATTATTTCAAACTCATATTTCCTAGAAAACACCAATATAAAAATATAGTCAACTATTCCTGATGTCTTATTATCAAATTATTAGAAGAATAATAAAGATATTTCATGTAGAAATATTTTAAGTTTAAAATATATTTTCGAAAAATGCACTAATTAATAAGTATTACTTCTCTGTGAAGTCGTAATTTTAGTGAATTTAAAATGGCAGATGCAAGATACTTAAGTGAAAACGGTGGGATCAAATGAGCAAGGTAGAAAAATCCTGGGGACGGAGGAAGCTGAAGATAGACGTGAATGGAAATCTAGTTGAAACAGCGACCCCACATGAAAATGGAATTAAGGTAAGGAGGAGTATTACAACATCATGATTTCATAATTTGGTATAGAAAATTCAATCTCATTAAACGAATTCTTGAAACATCTTTTCATTCCTATAAACGCCTGAATTTTTAACTATTTAGATATATATTAAAATGTATTTTACATATTTTTTCCCAGTTCGATATATTACATAATAAACATCATAGGAATCTTATGTTTTCTTTCTCTTAAACGTGAATATTTCTCTTAAATAAATTTGGATGATTTTTCATTTTTAGCATTACAAGAATGAGCAAAGTATGAGTCGCTTGCTTGCTTGTAAGTTTGACAAGAGAGGTGAACGAGAGGTGGAGCTGAGCGCACTCTTTTAACCCCAAGGAACCACTCCGAGAGGGGAAAAAGATGAAAAGGAGAACTTGAACCTAAGGAAGGGAGAGTAATAGGGTTGGAATTTAGTATACTATACGACTGCTATTCAATAGCTCTACTTAGTCTACTAATAATAATAACAACTATATTACCACTGACAAGCTCAAAAACTGTGTATGATTAGAGCTTCAAGCACAATAAAAGGGCAAATTAAAACTACAAAACGAAGTATATCTATCAATATTCAAAGCACAAATTTGAGACAAAACACATTATTCTCGCGCAAAAAATGATGCAACTTCCGCTCATGACGTCATCAATAAAGGAATCCATGTGTCAATATTCCATTAACTTATCGTTCTGGCTTTGAAAATGGAAAACTATGTATGATAACAATAAATATATGCTTTTATTTTTAATTAAGGATTACTTAGGCACAGGTATCTGGTGATATTTGGTACTAATTAGATTCATGGAATTTTTGAATTAAAATTTTGGCATTTTACATAAAGACCCACCCATATCACGATACAGAGAGATTCCACGTGCCTCTCATATATAAAAATCCTGCAATAATAATAATAATAATAATAATAAGAATATCGACAGATACGCCATGCTACTGTCCTATAATCTATTTATTTAATTGATAAAGTTTTTCTATTAACTTTAAAAAGGACTGGAATGAGATTTATATGATCGATTCAGGCAATATTTAAACTATATGAATCATTAACTATTATAACAAATTAAAGATTTACAACGTCTTCCGAAAAGACATTATGGATCAATTATTCTTTTTCTTTTGTTTAGTATATGAGAGGTTGGAGCAGGGGAATTAAGGCTGATTGCCTTTCCTAATGCCAAGAGGTTTTTTTTCTACCTATCCAGCAAGAACCTAAATATCATAGCAACACATGAGAAATTTTGACTAATAAAGAAAAAAAACCCAGCTTGTTTGAACTGAAAAAAAAGACTCATTCTATTACTCTTAGATCAAACACTTGTCTATGTGGGGAGAAAACACCGGATTTTGAAAAAAAATCTCTATTCGTATTAAATCTAATACAGACGTTATTTGTATGCAAATCTGGATCCTGTAAAGATACATAACCTTCAGGACCTCGTGTAAAATTAAATAACCCCGTAATTTTAAGGTGGTTAGGTGACTTGCCTTGTAAATATCAATTTTCCTAGAGCAACCGGGGGTTACTCTTCTTTACGAGATCCCAAATCTGATAAATGGAAGTTTAACCTAAACTTTTAGCCCAAAACCTCCACAAGCACACAACTGAAACCCAATATTTCTTTTCTATTTTATGCCACTATTATTCCCCATTATGGAGGTGAATACAGATAAACTGAAACTGGAGAATTGAAGCTGGACGCCATTCCCATCGCTCCGCGGCGGGCTTGATCGCGGGCTTATCATCTCAGTCGAATTTTCTAACCACTACGCTAAAGCGGTCTCCACTGACCTCAAACACGAATGAATTGTACTACTCTTTCACAGCATAAATAAAAACAAAATAATTATGATTAGTACGCAATAGGCTGAATTATAAAAGTGTTTTCGCATGATTATTGTTTCCAGATTGAAATAGGATAATTCTATTGATCACAATCAACACTACATTTATAAACAATAAACAGATTTCCTTTGAACATACACCCAAACCTTCATCTGATGTAACTCGATAGGAAAGTAATTATATAACATAGTAAGAGCAAAGCAATGAAATCTACAGTCCTTATATCAATTAACATGTAATTATCCAACATGATGAATAGACAAAGTATCATGCTTGAGTATTTACTTCCAAAAAATAGTGTGCCACCACAATCTCTGATATAATGCTGTAACCCAACGTCTTCTCCTCTCCAAATCAGCAGAAAATTGGTATAAAGAGACATTCTCTCTCTTCTTGACAACTTCTTTTGTTCATAGCACAGGAGGATATAGACATCGTGGTTTTAATAACAGATAAATTTAATGTAAACAGCGTGAGTACAAGAGTCAAGAAGTTACGTCTGTCAACTCTGGCGGTGGTCAAGTGAAGTCACAAGTGAAACTCAAAATGTCCCTCTCTCTCTCTTTTAATTGCAAGACTAGTTTTGGAAACATTCTCAGAAGAAATGGTTATACGGTGGGATGGGGAGGGGAGGTTTACATATAGCACTGACGACTTGGATTTAATATAGAAACTTTAAGGGGAAAAATCCATCACTTCAGTGACTTGCTTCGATAACTTGGAATCCTTCCTTCCCGAGAGAGAGAGAGAGAGAGAGAGAGAGAGAGAGAGAGAGAGAGAGAGAGAGAGAGAGAGAGACTTGAAATTCCATTTTAATGAAGAAGGAAATTCTTGGATGGCATTCTCCTTTCTAATTTCATATCTCCATCTCAATGTCTCTCTATCACTCACACACACACACACACACGCACACATACATACATACACACACACACTTAACCCCATTTCTCTGGACAACCTTCTCACCAGGACCACTTGACATGTAAAATAAAAGACCCAATCTTTTCTTTTCTTGGTTCTTCGATTCTTGGGTGGTGACAAGAGACCAAGATTAATGGAAGCTATGATTGAGTGAAAAGTACCATGGGAAAAAAAATTGCCCAAGGTTCAAAGGAAACATCGTCATCAACTAAGCCTGATAAAGGCTTTTGTGAATTTCTCTTTGAAGTATTGATATTTTCGTCCTTAGCATCAGTATTAGAAATGTTTTTATGCATGTTTTACATATATCAAAACGTCAAGAGCTTGAGAAATATTGAATGTTTAAAAAATGGACTTTAAATATACATATCAATATTTTCAAACGAACACTGAATTAATATAAACATTAAAATATTTCCCAAACTCACCTGTAATCAACCTAACCATACTAAAATACTTCCAAACTTTCATTTACTACTGAAGTATCAATATCATGAATCCATTCTTGGTTATGCTTTATATCTCATATATCTTTAATCATTCTGTTAGTTATATCGTCTTCTAATATTCACAACAGAACACCAGATACATAATAAAAAATAAATTCACTGCGTGTAGCAATAGGCATACTGTATGTAAAAGATACAAAAATGATTATGATATACTAAATAATTATAAGATAAATGAAAAAAAGAAGAAAATTAACAGTAATGTATTATGTTGAAAGTATTTAAAAGTTCAGAGAATCGTTGAAGCAATTTGCAATTCCTTGGCACTTCAAAAGACACTTTTCAAATCTTTAATGGCATTACAATTAAACACCACTAGAGTAAGAATGGTTTTGTGTGTCACATTTAGTCCCCTTTCGAATGGGAGTGGACACACATGTTGGAGCTGGGGAATTAAGTCTGGATGCCCTTCCTAACGCCCTGAGGTAAGCTCGAGTTAGTATTAGTCATTTCCCGACTTACACTCTCTACCACTGAGTCTCCGCGGACCAAAAATCCACACGACTAGTGAGAGAAATTTTCATTTCCATGGTACTTTCAGGAGACTCTGCTAAACGTAGACTACCTTTAGGAGTTATAGCATTGCTTTGCAGATCCTCTGTAAAAACCAATCAATGGATCTTGGAAACTGCTGAGGATTTACACATTTTTTGGAGGGCGTTTTCTCTTCCATTTACAGTGAAGTACGTTAGAAACATTTTGATTTACAGGATGATTAACAACAATCATATATACAGTTCAATCATATACAGAGTAATTCACATTTTCCATTATTGTTATTCATCTACACATCACGAATACATCACGAATACTTTTTATGCTACTGTATATATAAACATTTAGAATGGGTTAATTATACAAAACGTACACAAGATAAAAATAATAAAGAAACATGAATGTATTACCAACGACCTCACAGAATACAGAATGATACTAGGCTGAAATTCTTTATCTTGTACCTTCAGTGCTACAGCACTATAGTTCTCAGAACAGTTATAAACTTACAAAAAAAAAATATGTAGATCACTTCCACCTAAATTCAACAAGTACACAGTGTGAAGGACTTTTACTTACTCTAATGGGGCAGAAATGGCTTCTCTCACATAAATTACCTTGATTTCTTATAGCATCTTGTCACCAAAATGGTTA
This sequence comes from Halocaridina rubra, assembly GCA_037179515.1. Taxonomy (NCBI): domain Eukaryota; kingdom Metazoa; phylum Arthropoda; class Malacostraca; order Decapoda; family Atyidae; genus Halocaridina; species Halocaridina rubra. The sequence goes on from JAXCGZ010009660.1 coordinate 97,374, forward strand.
TTTTCAATTCATCAATATGTTCCTTTGCAAACTATCAATATGTAAACGGCACACTAAGAAGACATTATTTATAAATGGAGCACTGCAGTGGTAATAATACTGATGATTACCAGTACCCTGTAGGCTCTCAGTAAACGCCTCGTTGTATTCCACTATACCTCCAATTTCCACATGCAGAGAGTCTTCACATGAAATAAATGATCCAGTACCTGTACATAATAAATGCCTTGGTAACTATAACTTTCCCTCGATTTTCAACGAGAACAAAAAATCTTAATATAAAGATATACAAATATGTACAGTGAATTTGCTTTGATTAATTCTCCTCTCCTTCGATTATCAATCAAAACCCTATTCATATGAAGCAACTAAAACACTGAAGGACTTAGGTACTTATCCCGCATAAACCTACTTTTCCTCGACTTTTCAAACAGCATCAAATCATTAAAATTAATATACTACATTTTATTTATTTATTATATAAGGGTTAGATCCTTAAACTTGTTCTCCCGCATGGTAAAATGCACTTAAATATATTACTGTTTGCCGTTTTATTAACCCCCAATCAAATCAGTGAGCTTTCTTTGCTTCCAGACTCTAAGACTCTCCCTGCCTGAAATACTACAAAGCTCCAGAGTCCAAATGCCCACTAGAAGAGAACCTTAATGAAGTAGATCTCTTCTCTAGAGGAATAATTGAAGTCTGATATCCATTCTTCTGTAAAAGAAATATCTTTTCATTCCCTGTAAGAAGATTATTTTGGTGTAAGTAAGTAAGTGAGAAATACAGGGATATTATGAGGAGAATTCGGATAGCTGTTGATGACGTTACTTGAGGCGCTGAACTTGTTCTCATGGCTGCTGGGTGTTCATCTGCAAAGGAAGGAAATTGTAAAATTACTACAAATTTTGTACTACTTTCAAAACTATATTGTAGCGTTACACTATCAAGTTACAATAATCCATATGTTATTCTTCAAATGGTTTAAAGGTGTCTTCACACTCATTCATTTTTTTTTTTAATTTTCTCTACACAAAACGAGTTGTAGCAAATAACACAGGCAAGAAGATTCTTGAAAAGTTTATGAGGCATGTTTTGTACTTAATGAGTCATCTCTCTATATATGAATAAGTGGAGTATTTCCCAGAATGGAAAGTCAGGGGAACCCAAACTGCAGAAATGAACCGCAAACAAGGCACCATATCTGGCATACTGGATGACAAATACACAAGTACCTGTTTAGCATAAAAATGATTCAGAAAAAAGGAAAAAAAAATAACTGGTGAGCACCATGGAAATTCAACCCTAAACCACACTGGCTTTTTAAATCCCGAAATAGACTTTGGGAGAGTCTGTTCGTAGTGATATACAATTATAGAGTAATCACCAATGTCCAGGCTTCGTGTTAGTACACATGACAGAGAAAAGACTATGGCAAAAATATCTGCCTCCTTCTGTTAAGATATTTTCATGTCTATCTGAGGAGAGAGAAAAAAAAATAAAAAGAATATGAGTCATGCAAACCTAATGTATAGCTCATTACTCAAGGCTAAAAGATTCGTCAAGATTAGTGAAATTTCAACGATTTAAAAAAATATATGTTTGTAAAACTCTCTTGTTTCCTATTTTCATTACAATGAAAATACACAATTTATATTTTCCGACTTTTTATGATATCATACCGTTATCTTCTATGTAACTATTCTACCTCTGGCTCTTTACTGGAGTGCCAGTCAACTGACATCAGTGACTAAGGAGTGCCACAGAATTATGCTATATAGTTAATTTAAGCCTATGGGTCTTCCATGACCCGTTCCACCCGTCCGTGGGTGGAGAATCTAAAACAAGAAGTTAATATAAGGTGTATGCAAGGTAAGAGCTCCACGTCTCTTCCATTATTTAGTCCATGACCTCATATTCAATATATTCTGGGGTCATTATGAGACTGTCTCAGTAGGGGTTATCCTGTCCTCCACACAGGGCACTCACCTGATAAGTGTTTATCTCTCCCTAAAACGTCCATGACCATGGCATAAGTCTCCATAAGGTCTACGCTACTTGTTCAAAGGTGACCTTAGATTCTATGAGGCTGTGGGTTCGTTTTAAATCACCCTTGGGTAAAGAAGATTCTCCCAGCAAGTTCAAGTCCCTAATATGCATTCCTTGCATACTACACTTCATATTCATATCTTATTCATGACCTCCAAATATTCTCTTCTTCATCTTTTCCAACAAAACGCAGGAACGTGAATGAATCGTATTTGCTATTCACTTTACGTTTAAAAGAGTGAGGCGAGGAAGATGGAGAAGTGGTGAAGGAGGAGGAGGAGGAGGAGGAGGAGGAGGAAGAGGAGGAGAAAAGCTGGTAGAGGAGAGAAAGGAGAAGAGAAATAATAAGTAGAAAAATAAGAATGAGAACGATTTCCATATGTAGATTCAATCTCTGGGAGAGAAGAGGATAAATACTTGAAAAAACCCCCCAGGAAAAACAAGAGAAGAAGAAGAAAAAGAAGAAGAAGAAGAAGAAGAAGATGATGATGATGATGAATATAATGGAGAAAAGCAGTAAAAAAGAATAGAAGGCGATGGTGGAGAAGGAGTAGGAGACGTAGAAAAAAGAAAGATTATTTTGATTACTTCCAGAAGTGTATAAATATTCTGCAACTGGGCCGGATAAGGACGAAAAAATAAACAATTAAAAAACAAACGAGGATAGAAGAAGGGAAGGAAGAAAGGAACAGGAATAAGAGCAGCATGAAGTGGAAGATGATAATAAAACGTTCTTGAAGCATAAAACTATAGGGAAGAAAATAATGCAAAAAATCACGATTAAAGAAGAGAGCTGAGAGAAACTTAAAGAAGAGGAGAGAAGAGGGATAAAAGAATACAGGGAGAAGAAGAAGAAGAAGAAGAAGAAGAAGAAGAAGAAGAAGAAGAAGAAGAAGAAGAAGAAGAAGAAGAAGAAGAAGAAGAAGAAGAAGAAGAAGAAGAAGAAGAAGAAGAAGAAGAAGAAGAAGAAGAAGAAGAAGAAGAAGAAGAAGAAGAAGAAGAAGAAGAAGAAGAAAAAGAAGGAGAAAGAAGAAGAAGAAGAAGAAGGAGAAGAAGAAGAAGAAGAAGAAGGAGAAGAAGAAGAAGAAAAAGAAGAAGAAGAAGAAAAAGAAGAAGAAGAAGAAGAAGAAGAAGAAGAAGAACAACAACAACAGCAGCAGTAACGAGGTGAGGGAGAAACAGAAAAGATAACAACAATAGCAACAAAGAAGAGGGTCACTCAAGAGGAAGGAACAGAAAGCAATACCATGGAGAGAGAGAAAAAAAAAAGTAAGAATAAGTCCATTATGAGGTAAACCGAAAGTAATAATTCTAATGAAAACAAATACACACACGGACAAAACAGAAACTGAATATAAGAAGAAAAATTAGCATAAAGTGTAAAAAAAAAGCAAGTAAAAATAAAATTACTTTCAACGTAACGTATAAAAGAAGTGTAAGAAATAAGATAAGAAAAATAAATAAAGGATGTGTACATAAAGTAAAATAAAAAAATACGAAGATAAAATACCCAACATAAGCTAAACAAAATGTGTAACGCCGGAAAGATAAAAATACACACACATATACAGTATACTGGGCAAAGACCCACTGAAGAAAAAAAATCCATTTCCTAAATAAGTGTGTGTGTGTGTGTATAGAGAGGCAGGGATGAATCTCTTCTAAAATGTGTAAAGTTTGGTTGCAAAGTCGCTGCAAAGAAACATTGGGAATGGGGGCCGTATCTCTAGCACTGCATTAAATGACGAAAGAACACGCAGTCAACAAATAACAGAAGAAAGACAGACAGAGAGAGACACACACACAAGAAAGACTAAAGTTTTAACGATATGGGAGGTGACAGATAGATAGAAATTGAGAAATGTGGATAGATAGATAGATAGATAGATAGATAGATAGACAGAGAGAGAGAGAGAGAGAGAGAGAGAGAGAGAGAGAGAGAGAGAGAGAGAGAGAGAGAGAGAGAGAGAGAGAGAGAGAGAGAGAAACTAAAGTTTTAACGATATGGCGGTGACAGATAGATAGAAATTGAGAAAGGTGGATAGATAAAGAGAGAGAGAGAGAGAGAGAGAGAGAGAGAGAGAGAGAGAGAGAGAGAGAGAAGAGAGAGAGAGAGAGAGAGAGAGAGAGAGAGAGAGAGAGAGAGAGAGAGAGAGACTAAAGTTTTAACGATATGGGCGGTGACAGATAGAAATTGAGAAGGTGGATAGATAAAGAGAGAGAGAGAGAGAGAGAGAGAGAGAGAGAGAGAGAGAGAGAGAGAGAGAGAGAGAGAGAGAGAGAGAGAGAGAGAGAGAGAGAGAGAGAGGAGAGAGAGAGAGAGAGAGAGAGAGAGAGAGACTAAAGTTTTAACGATATGGGCGGTGACAGATAGATAGAAATTGAGAAAGGCGGATAGATAAGAGAGAGAGAGAGAGAGAGAGAGAGAGAGAGAGAGAGAGAGAGAGAGGAGAGAGAGAGAGAGAGAGAGAGAGAGAGAGAGAGAGAGAGAGGCGGGAGAGAGAGAGAGAGGAGAGAGAGAGAGAGAGAGTAATAATAATAATAATCCTTTATTCCAATGTACATTGGGTATTTAAATAAGATACATATATATTCCAGATAGACATCTGTGGTGTACGATATAGACATACTAAAACAAACAAATCATAAAGATGAGTGTACCATTAAAATTTACAAGTAAAATCTTCCTTTAAGAGCAACTTCTTAAGATTATATTTAAAAGTATACACTGAACCAGCATTTTTTAGTTCTCTGGGAAGCTGATTATATAAATGAGGTCCACGAATGTTTATATCTCTTGAGCCAATATCAGTTTAGACCTTCGTACTAATAAATCTTCCCCTTGACGGGTAGTTAACCCGGTAACTGAGCTTACTGTAGAAAAATTATACAAGCAATCAGGAATATTGTTTCTTAGTATATTAAAAACAAAGGTACATATATCAAAAACATATTTATCTCTAATCTTTATCCATTCTAGATCTTTTAAAACAGGAGAGATGTGCTCGTATTTTCTTACATTGCCAACAGCCACTCGTGCTGCAAAGTTTTGTAACTTTTGTATTCTTTGTAATTGAGTCTTATTTGTACATCCCAAACTTTGAGACAGTAATTAATTAAACTCATAGCTAAGGACTGGACAATTATTATACGAGTTGATGTTTCAAATGAGTCTTTTACCCTATTTAGATATATTAGAGTACCCATTACTTTTTTATAAATTTCATCTATATGCATTTCAAAATTCATGTAACGGTCAAAATAGACACCTAGGTTCTTTACCGAGTTCATTGGCTTAATGATATTACCGTTAAAATTTATATGAAGATTGTCATCAACTTCTGATAATAATTGTCTGGATCCGATAAGAATAGATTGGGTTTTAGTTTCATTAAGTAACAGACCATTTTTTAGAAAGTAACGTTTAGCCATATACAAAATTTCTTCTGCTCTACGAATAATATTTTCTAAATCATTAATTTCTCCTTCAATTAAGATTTGAGTATCGTCAGCATATTGAATGACATAACAGTTAGGTAAATATTTTACTAGATCGTTTACATATATTAGAAAAAGTATAGGTCCTAGGATCGATCCCTGAGGGACCCCAAACAATACCTTCTTGCGACTTGAGACTACATCTTTTATTCTGACTGACTGGTAGCGGTTTTTAAATAGTTCTCGAACCAGCTTGGGTCAATGTTCATTTTTTTGCATTTTTCTAATAGAGTGGTATGGTGTACACTATCAAAAGCTTTAGAAAGATCGAGTAGTAGTAGCAATGATATTTTCTTATTATCTATATTTTTGTATATTTCATCTGATATTTTCAATAAGGCAGTTT
>JAXCGZ010009661.1:0-103078 GCA_037179515.1 Halocaridina rubra
TGATAGAATAAATTTTTCTGGTTAGCTGTGAATAACCAATATATTTTCATCCAGTAAAATGACATTGGAAACTCATAATAGGTGTGCTCATGCTTTCAGTTTCCCATTATAAACAGTGTGTCATTTCTGTTTCTGAAATTGCAGTGTCCTGTATTCTACTCTGCCTGTGTGACAGAGGTAATCATCGAGTTGAGGCCAAAGTCTTGGCATACGTCCGTGGTGCCGGGAAACGAAATCGTGCTCACCACCTCCGGGATTCGAGGCAGCATTTCATAAAATTTAATTTGAGAAATATAATTCAATTCTTTTAATGTCATTGCATTTCCAAAATTAAAAGAAAGTTGAATTCTGAGTTTCATTTAACCGACTAATGGTAATAGAGATGGGGTGTTCAAGTACAAATATCTGTCCTGTCTGTTTGTGAGCTCTTAACCGAGCTCGGTACTTTGAGTCCCCTTAGTAAAACAGAATCTTAACAACACTCCAGCATCCTAAACCCCAACAGGAGCCGATCATTGTTCTTACAAAGGGAAGGAGTATTTAATAGTAGTAGACTATTACAGTAGATGGAATGAGATAGTATATTTAAATGAATCTACGTTTTCATTTGTTAAAGGGAAGCTGAAAAATATATTCACCTAGTTTGTTATCCCGGAGGTGATGGTGTCGAACAGTGGGCCGCAGTTTGGATCCACAGCTTTCTGGCAGTTTGCATTAGATAATGGGTTTCAACATTTTACTTCAAACCCTCATTTTCCCCAAGAGAATGGATGTGCCGAGAGGGGAGTGCAGACTGCCAAGAGATTATTATTCCAAGATGATGTGTTTTAGATATTGATGATATACAGGGCTTCTCCACTGGATACTACAGGATGTTCTCCAGCTTAATTATTGATGGGCAGGCAGATTAGGACAAGTCTACCTATGATCTAGTCCAAGTTGATTCCCCGATGGCCAGATTCGCAGAAATGGCTGAAAGTTATGCTAGAATAAAGACTGCATCGGCCCATAGTTTTGACAGACACCATGGAGTTAGGGCATTGACTCTAGTAGGAGCGGAATCACCAGTTCCTCTGAAATCTGATGGAGTAATAAATAGGAAAGAAATTCCACTAAGGTAGGGTCACAAGTTGGAAATAGATCTTACATGGTAAGAAACAGAAGGCATAATCAAGTCTTTACTTATGGGTTTTGATACTAGCTTTGACAGGTATATTAGACTTGCTGTGCAAAATGAGTTTGAGTTAGATTCGTTGTTTGGTTCAGATCCTATTTATGAAGCGTGTGGTATTTTATCTCCTTTTTGTTTATCTTATAACTTTCTGTTGTTTATTGGGCAAGCACACTTATTATTATTGTGTTTCGTGACAAAGAGACCACAAAAAAGAAATCGAGAATCTTACTAACACACCAGACATGCAATAACTCTTAAACTACACAATACCTTCCACTGAAACATTGGTAAGGTCTATCCAGTATAAATGTATCGGCCCATGATAAGTCGTACATGGTGCCCCGAGTCGCAAACTCTGCTAGCATTGTATTTTCCTAAATGTTACGAAATACCGGCAAACGGTTACAGGTACCTTCGGATTTTGTTTTAGCGGAGCATAATTTTGTTGCTGATTACACTTGCAGCTATTTTGGGAAAATTTCTTTCATTCACTGAGGTAAAGAATCTGGTATGATTAGGTGCTAGTTTGTGCAGAGATAGGTTATGTCTATACTGTTATTAGGCTAGAGTAATGGTTATTCAATTAGGCCACCGTAGTATCATCAAGCCAAGATTATGAGGCTGGTAGACTATTATAAGTAGGCTAGCCTAGATGATGGATTATTTACCTATTTACTTTTGTGTGGTTTAGGATAAGCAGCCTAAGCTGTATGGTCCATAGGCTTAAATAATTATAATCTGAATTGTTTTCTCATTGGCTATAAACTGTTATCAGTTTGGCTAGTTACTGCATTTTAACCTACAGCAGGCCGTGTTATTTGGCTAAAGAACTTAACATTATGGTTCAGTACCGACCACCGCTGCCTTTGAATTTTCAAGGGCCCAACTTGGAACGATTCATCTCTCAGTCTGAGACTTTTCGGCTTTTGACAGAATTAGATAAGAAGGCTGGAAAAATTCAGGTAGCAAGTTTGAAATATTGCATGGGGACGGAGAGTGAAGATGTGCTTAAAACATTTAGTTTATCTGCTGCACAGATTTTAAGAGAGTGCAGTACAGTAGTAGACAAATTTACTTCATATTTTTTGCCACACAAGATGTCTTGAGGCTGAGGAAACAATTTTATAGACAGACACAACAACATACTGAGGATACTGAAGTTTACCTGAGAGCATTATTTGTTGCTGCAGAACACTGTAGTTTTGCTAATAGAAAGGAGAGCATCAGGGATCAGTTTGTATCCTTAGATGACGTTGTTGAGTATTCCAGAACTTACAAAGATGTTCATATAGGGAGAAAATTGAAAAAAGAACAAAATACAGTAACCAAAGAAATTACTGCTGTTCAGCAAGGGAAGAAAATGTTCCGGGTGGTGGAAATTTGAAGGCTGAGAATAGATGCAAGTATTGTGGAAGAAGTCATCAGCCAAGGAAATACCCTGCTTATGGGAAAACTTATAAAGAAATTAAAGAAGAATACCCACTTTGCAAATGTCTGCAACCAGATCAGTGAAATACAAAGCACAGACATCCCACATGATGAACCTATACAGACACTGAAGATTATGCATGTATAGATGAGGCTGAAGTTTGAGCATTTCTAGGCAAATCAATGCATTCAGTAGACCAGATAGCGAAACAATGAAGGTTTCTATTGTGCTTGAGTCTCAGTTGTTTATCTTTAAAGTTTATACTGGAGCTGATGTTACCATTTTTAACAAAACAACTGGAGAGAAAATAATAAACAGGAAGTCAAAATTAGCGCTGAGGGATTCAGATCATCAGTTGGTATGCCCTGCAGGCAGCCTGAAAGTTGCAGGGATGATAATGGTTCTTATGACTTACAGAAATAAAACTATAAGAGAAGAAGTTTATATTTTAGAGGATGATAAGTATTGCACTGACAATTTATTGAGTAGGGAGGCTGCATTGAACTTAAGAATTATTTCTTTTCTGGGAAGTGTTGAAGTTAAGGAGTCATTATTTGGCTTTGGAAAATGGAAGACTGATCCTGTTCAGCTGTCCATTAAGGATGATACCATCCCTTACAGGGTACACAATGTCAGGAACATTATTATTACGGCTTTGTCAGGAGTCAGGAGCACTCTAGATAATTTGGAGAATGCAGAGGTCATTGAAAAAGTAATTTACTAAACTGACTGGGTAAGCCCCATTGTACAGGTGCTAAAAGATAAAAGCAACCCTCTTGATTTTTGGTTGTGTGTAGATTTGAGGCACCTGAATAAATATTTAAGGAGAAAAGTTTATGATGCCAACTTTCGGAGATTTCGTATGCTGTTTCAAAGCTTGATGCAAAGTCTGGGTTATACCAGATACCCTTGGAAGTGAAGTCTAGGGACTTAACCACTTTTATCACACCTTTTGGCTGCTGTAGATATAAAAATAAATACAAATGGGTGTTAGTGTAGCCCCAGGAATTTTTCAAAGAAAGATGAAGGAATTGCTTCTCGATTGGCCGGGGATCGTTTATGTAGATGACACTGTCGTTTATGGAGATACAGATAAAGAGCATGACCAGAATCTGATACGAGATCTACAACAATTGAAAAGTCAGGATTGAAACTAAATAAAGATAAATGTATTTTTGGCCGTTGGGATATCAAATTTCTTGAGCATAGGATTGGTTGTGAAGGAGTGAAAATCTACTCAAAGAGAGTAAAAGCCATTCGTGACCTATCTCCTCCAAAAGATGTGTCTGAACTTCGAGGGATTTGCAAACCAAGGCCCTTCCCATCCACCAGTGGAGACCAGACACTAATCTGGTCATAGGTAATGAGCCTGTGGACTGGGTTACCAAGCACCAATACCTGGATGTAATCATCGACGACAGACTGACCTTTGGACCTGAAATTCAACACTTGCGCGACAAGTGCAGCCAGCGACAAGCGGTCCTTCGTCGGATGTCGGGCCTCTACGATGGTGCATCATTTAATGTACTCAGAAGCTTCTATGTACAAGCCATATGCAGCCTCATAGACTATGCTTGTCCCACACTCTGGCTACTAAAAGACCAACAGTGGGACAAGATAGAAGTAATTCAAAACAACGCCATACGTACCATGCTAGGAGCCCAATGTGGACCAACAGAGAAAACATCCAGACGGAATCGGGACTCATGCCACTCAAACTCAGAGCTCAGCAAAGACTGACCCTCCTTGTGGCCAAAACCACCACTGCCCAACATAAATGCCTCGCTGGCACAAATCTCCATCTAGCCCTCAATTGCCACCCCAACCACCATCCTAAAACCTGGGCAGCCAAGGTCTGTGCTAGCCTGCAAGCACTGCCAGTCAAGGAGAGCATCCTAGCCAAGATACAGGACACTCCGCTTCCTGAATACAGATGCCCACCCCCATGGAATGACCAATTTCTCGACATAAAGATTGAGCTCCCTGACAACTCCAAAAGCTTGGTAAACCCGCTTGTCCTTAAAAACATATACAAGGACAAAATTCAGAGCTGGAGCAGGCCAAACTCTCAAGTCTACTACACTGACGGTTCAGTAAATCAAGAAACTGGACCCTCAGCAGCTGCCTTCACCACTGAAAACCACGTCCTATCCTGGAGACTGTCAAACTCCTGCTCATCGCTCCAGACTGACCTTGTTGCCATAGCCAACGCCCTCGACTTCTTCATCCAGCAAGGAGCTGACCATGCCCTAATTCTCTCGGACTCTAAGGGCGCCTTACAGGCCATCAAGAAGCCACTCCTCAGAGACAATGTACGTATCATCACCACCATCCTCAGCCACTACCACAGGACGACCAGCCTTGGAAAAGCCATCACTTTTGCCTGGATTCCCAGCCAAGTTGGCATCAAGGGAAATTAGGAAGCCAATCAAGCCGCCAAACAAGCCACTCTCAGAGCAGAAATCCAAATATCTCTGCCTCCTGGGATTCAACAGATAAAAAGTAAAGCCACCAAGTCACTCCTTAACACCTTAATAACTAAACACAACCTGTGCACAGACATTGGCTCCCCCTCCACCTGGTGGTACAAAGCCACCACTGATCTTCAGCGAATCACCTTGCCTAAGAACCTTCGACGAAGCAAGGCAGTCAATGTGTACCATCTGAGACTCGGGTACAAGCGCACCTGGCGAATAGTGGATGATATCATCAGGGAATGCACCTTTTGCCAGGAATTTTCAGAAATTTGATGGAAAACTGGTGCCCCCGCAACATCCAGCGAAGATCCAAATGCTCTTCATGTTGCTAGCTCCATAATCAGACTAGCAACAAACAACTACATGAACAGTCTACTACACAATTAGGTAATCACAATTAGGTAATCACATATCATCAGTCAATAATACCTTCCACCAAGATAACCATGTAATAACTCTCACTCACTTCCAAAACAGGAATTTATTTAAATTGTTTGATGTAAACTAATAATCCTCAACTGAACACTTATGCTTTCCATTATCTTTACAGTTTTGCACAACCTCATCTGCGGGCCAAAATAGGAAAGTCCGATCACCCTCAAGAGTGAATACCACCAACAATAACAAGATTTCACCCCACCTCCTCACCAAATAGGAGAGCCCATTCGCCCGTAAGAGCGAATACCACCTACAATCATCAAAATCTTACCCCACCTGCGGGCCACAAGGGAAGGTCCGCTCACCCTCAAGGGAGAACATCAAAGAAAAATTAGGCATGGAAAATTTTCTGGTTTGATTTCTTCCTCAGCTTCAGTTGGTTATGCAGCCATTAAATGTTCTTCTATCTAAGAAGTATGCCTGAACTTGGGATACAGAGCAGCAGAACGCATTTACTTCTATAAAGAAAATTATGACTACTGCCCCATACTAGAGTTTTTCGACCCTAAGAAAGAAAAACTAGTATCTGCTAATGCCAGCTCTTATGGCACTGGGGGAGTAGTCCTACAAAATCATGATGGTGCTCGGAAACCAGTTGCATTCTGCTCAAGAAACCTGACTGACTGTGAAGGACGTTGGAGTCGAATAGATAAGGAATGTTTAGCTGCTACCCGGGCTTGCAGATTTCGGGAATACATTTTGGGCTTACCTATTGTAGTTGAAACTGATCACGTCCCACTCATCCCTCTTAAAAACTCCAAGGATTTATTGGCTGCGCCGATTCAATGTCAGAGATTTCTAATGCACCTTGGTGAATTTGCTGTTACAGCTATATACATGCCTTGGAAATACATCACTGTTGCGGATGCCCTTTCCAGGGCCCCTATCACCTGCACCAGTGAAGAGGATTATAGCCAGGAACTGGAAGTTCAACAATATGTAAACAGTATCGTGCAGCAACTACCTGCATCTCCCATTCAAATGAAGTGAATCAAGGAGGAGTAACTGAGAGACACAGAGTTGTCAACAGTGATCAGTTACACTTTGAACGGGTTGGGGACTGCAGTTGATATATCTGGTGGAGTTTGTTCTAAACATTGGGCAGTAAGGAGTCATTTGAATGTGGTAGATAGTACTTTGCTGCTGTATGATGATAGAGTCATCATACCCCAAACTCTGAGGGAAGAAATAGTGACTAGGATTCACAATGACGGTTATCTAAATCTGAATAAATCTCAGAGACGAGCACAGAAAAGTGCTTGATGGCCTGAACTTAGTGCTGATCTGAGAAATTGGGTTGATGGGTGTGGCTTTTGTCAAAGAAATAGCCACCAGTTAAGGGCTGAACTGCTACTGCCAACAGTATCACCTGAAAGACCGGTAGGTGGATTGAAATAATGCATCTGCAAGAATTAGGTTGCCTCATGTTGTTAATAAAGTGAAGAATTTGTTTGCAATGTTTGGTATTCCTGAAACCATCATCTCCGATAGGGGCCCCCAATTTCAATCTGCATCCTTCAAAATCTTTTCAACCCAATATGGATTTGAACACATCATATCTGATCCCCACTTCCCTCAACTAAATGGATGTGCTGAAAGGGCTGTTCAAATTGCAAAGCGAATACTGAAGCAGGATGAGGCATTCCTTAGTTTGATGTCATATTGGTCAGCCCCATTGGATACAACAGAATACTCTCCAGCCCAGCTGTTGATGGGTCACCAGGTCAGAACAAGGGTCCCAGAGATAAAGTCAAAGTTTCTTCCTAATTTGCCAAATCTGAACTGAGTCGCAGAAAGTGATGCCAAAATGAATCTTGCTTGTGTTCAAAGTTATAATAATCAGCATGGAGCTAGAACCTTACCAATAATCGGACCACAAGCCAAATCTTACAAGAATCCAAATCAATAATATATGGAATCATGAACCCTGTGACTTAAGTTTCCAAACTGGAAATATGTCCTATATAATAAGAAATAAAAGGCACATAAAGCCTGTTGTGGAGACTTATTTTACTAAAAATCAGAATGTGAGGAAGATGAAGCCCTTAAACAATTAAGGGAGAGAGCGCCATCCACTCAGCAACCTGATGTTTTTGAGAGTAGCATACAGCCAGAAGCAGAAAGTAGTTTGACCCAGTATCAGACGAGATTGGGTCAAACGGTCAAGCCCGCCAGGAGGCTGAATCTTTAAAAGAAAGAAAAAAGTTTTCTTTTCATTATTATTTTGTTGTGAGTTTATTTAATTAGTTTTGGAAAAGTTTCTTTTATTTTCTCATGACTCTTGTTTAGTTTCGGGCTTGATTTTCTCAAGCTGAGAGATAATAAGCAAGCGTGGAAATTGTACAGTATAAAAAAAAATAATAATAATAGTTCAAAAAGGGGGAAGTTATGCAGAATGAGTTTGAGTTAGATTCTTTGTTTAGTTCAGATCCTTTTTATGAAAGCTGTGGTTTCTGATCCCCTTTTTGTTTACCTTATAATTTTCTGTTGTTTATTGGGCAGGCACACTTATTATTATTGTGTTTTGTTACAAATGGACCGCGAAGAGGAAATCGAGAATCTTATCAACACATCAGACGTGCAATAACACTTAAACTACATGATACCTGCCAGTAAAACATTTGTAAGATCTATCCAGTAAAAATATATCAGCCCATGGTAAGTCGTACACTCGCCACACCTGTGGGGATGTCAGAGCAATCACCACTTCCTACACCTCCCTAGGAGAATAATATCTTAGTCATGGAAGAAGGGACGAGGCAGGAGAGGGAAAATAATGGTGAACCCCAGTACGTTATTACTAGGTCATGAAGGTATAGTAAGCCACCTTCTCGGCTTGATTTGCAATAAGTTTAATTTTTGTGTGTAATTTTTTCTTTCTTTCCTTTTCTTTTTCGCTAGCCCTGAAGGAGGGAACACAGATTTAATTTAGCTTTGAAGGGGGAAAGATGTGTAGATATGTAAATAGTATACCGTATGCTAAGTATGATACTTTTCGGTTGAGTATGATGGCGTGGGAGATTCTCGATGGGAGCTGGTGTTGTGATTGTTGTTGTAGGTTGGTTGCATGTGGTGGCAGTGCCTACAAAAGTGCCTAATCATTGAGCCACTGGATGTATTGGATCTGAGTGAGTATAGCTTCTGCCTTCGCTTTGCAACATTCATACACACATATAAAGTGGTGCACCTATGCTATGTGTATATTATTCATCCTCAATACTCGCTGGTTCCCAGGAGTAAGTGCTGTTTAAGAGATACTTTTATAAGCCTTGCTTAGGTAATAGACCTCTGATTTGTAATATGTCTTATTACCGTCCGCACAAATGGTATATTCACACACACTCTGCATGTACATTATCAAAGTCTGACAGTAAATACGCTATTCCTAAGATTAATGTATTACTGAAAGTCCGATGGTGATATCACTAACCCTCTGTATGTGTATTTTCAAGTGTTCCCTATTCCTAAGATCAATATTATACTGAAAGGCAGTAAATTGTTTTCAAAAACAAAACTACGCACCAAGAAGGAGCTGAAGTCAACTGTAGGAGGATTTCCTAGTTCTGCAGCTACAGCTTTAACCTCAGCATTAGTAGGGTTAACACCAAGAGATCGCAGAGCAGTACCAAGTTCTTTGGTTGGAATTTGCCCATTTTTACCAAAGATGGCAAAGCACTGTCTGGCTTCCTCCTCTTCAGCTGGGCTTAATCTTCTCGGCATCTCTGACCTGGAGAACATAGTAATATGAAAAGACAAACAGGAAACTATTTAAAAAAAATTATACTTTTGCAATTTACTGCTATTTGAAATTTCAAAGGGCAGTAGGAAATTCAAAAAAATAAAGAGACTAAGAATTTTTACCATAAAACCCACAATACTAAACATTTCATTGCAAATAAAACTTCTTAAAAAATAAACTGTATCATTGTTATAACCCAGTTGCAGGTGTGGGGCCTAAAGTTAGAAGATCCTTGTCCATTTACCTTATGAGTGGCCTAAACAGGGTGATAGGGGAGAATAGTGGCTGCCCATTTTCCCCAAGGAACTAAGAGGAGTGATTGAGGTATATTTACTTTTGGTGAATACATGTGCTTTAGCTCAGCCATCTCCCTTACATGGGAGATTGTAGCCATAGTATATATATATATATATATATATATATATATATATATATATATATATATATATATATATATATATATATATATATATATATATATATATATATATTTTTTTTTTTTTTTTTTTTTTTTTTTTTTATAAGAATCTTTGTATATATTTGAGGTATATAAGTGCTTTCCTAATTTCTTCAGTTGCGACCCCATGTTGAAAACAGTAAAAAAAAGTACTTCACTTGCATTTGTAGATTCTGCAATAGTTTTTTTTTTTTTTTAGAGCTGTTCATAACCATATACACCACTGTACTGTGCTTACAGAGTACAGAAATGAATATTTATAATCTATTCAAGGATCATCAACAAATTACATGTATAAACTCCATTGTTTAAAACCTAGCTTAACTACAATTAAGGGACCTGGAGATTCAGTGTTTTTTTTTTTTGGTGTAAGCCCACCTTCTGGAGCTGTAATTCTGATGAAGATGCAAAACCAGTCAGCTTCGGGCAGAAGAAGAAGAACAACAACAACAATGCCAGCAGGACAAAGGGGATAGCAGGCTACCAATATAACCCATCATCTGCTAGTAGTTTTGTAGAAAAAAAAATGGAAGCATTGCCAGCCCACTTTCAATATTAACTTTGTTCTAACACCCTCAAACAATATGGGTGTGGAATTCTTAATTGCCCACATTATACAGATTATACTGCATGTTAATTTAAAAAACCACACACATTTTGACCTGCAATTAATGAAAATGATTCTCGTAATGATGATATAACAGCTTTCACCATTCCACTCTTATCTATATATAAAGCAACAGAAAATTACATGGTATAATGTACTGTATTTAGGATTTTACACACCTATGTTTAGTAATTACTTCAACACGACTATTACCACGCCCGTTTTTCTTTAGTTTACTATGGATAATGTCTTCGTCGTCATCAGCCAATATTATCAATGCTGTGTTATCAGCCTTATCAGACAAATGCTGGAACACTATGTAATCAGTAAATCTAATCTTTTGTCTCATTATTTAATACTATAAAGACGGTCTTCGGTATGCTGCATTTTGACTTCTGAAAATTCAGACTTGTTGAATTTTTCTTTATCTTTAGCATATTGTCTTTTTGTTGTGACCAATGGTCTTGATATAGGGAATATAAATGCCATATAACAAAATTAAGAGTTTCTCGTTCCAGTGTGATTGTACTGTTTTCACAGTACTACCCATATATTCTTATATATATTCATTTTGACATATAATATGTTCATCAAAATGTAACTCCATTGTAATTCGAGGATTACCTGTTTATTTCATGTAATGTAAATTTTACACCTTTGTATCACTATATACAGAATATAATGCTCTGAATTTAAATATTTTTTGTTCATTTTCATTCATCTGTTTGTATAAGTAAAAGTTGGTTTTCTATGTCAATGGTAGCTTATCTTTGCAATAATGTTCCATCTCTCATTAACTCCTGTTCTGTATATATTTGGTGTTACACATATAGTAACTGATGGAAGATTTGTTAAAGGATAATTCACAATTCTTTTATATAATGTCCAATGATGTAAGATGACCTTGCACGTAGTTCTTTACTATATTCCATCTAATATACTTTTTTTTATGCCTTATATATCACTATTAGTCCCCATAATTGGATGGAAACAGAAAAACTTGAAATGGTGTGGTCCAGATAGAAAAAATAAATAATGTATATCACTTACTTAAACTTAACTCCACCTGCACATATTTGAAGTTAAAAGCCCACTCATAACTGTTCAAAACCCAGTTTCTTGCCCCCTTTCTCCCAACCGCCACATACAAAAAGAATCAACACCTACACTGGGAGCATCTGCTAAGCCTCCACAACTCAAAAATAAAGCAATTCCTTCACACAACTCAACCAATAAAGCAATTCCAGCTCACAACTCAACCAACTCATCAACTCCACAAGCGCTACTCTTCACCCCCAAATGCCCGCCAAGTACTGTAAACAACATCCTTTTCACAGTGTTGCCAACTACCCTCTCCTGTTATCAGATCCAAATTATACTAAATCATAACAAAAACTAGTGTCTCCACAAAACCACACGACCCCTTGATCTTAAGATCACTAAGAGCACCACCAACACTCCCCCGCCAAGAGATGGCCATCCATCTCTCAGCAATCCTCCCTGCTCGACGATCCCTTCACATAATCTCTCATCCACACCAGTTGTCGTCTTTCTCGGTTCGACCGCCGTGTAACTTAGTTCTCCTTTACTTCAGCTGGCTCCTCATCCTCAGTAGATGAGTCCACCACTCTCCTAATATCCAGAACTTGCCGGCGCATCCCATCTACGGAGACATTATTTTGGGAATTCACACTGGTCACCGTACCCCTTCCCCATTGCGACGTGCATCTTAAGTTTGGAGGTTTTACCCACACCTCATCTCCAACCTTGATGGAACCTGCCCCTTTGTCTCCTTTATCCATCTTTGGTACCATGCTTGGATGTCACCAATCATGCTTGAAGACTGCTTTCTGTGGCACAGTTCCTTCATCCTGACCTGACCTAGGGGACATATTATACCAGAAGACTGCTTCCAATGGTGACACCCGAGCCCTCTCCGCCATGGCCTTGATTGTTTGATGATGTCGCTCAACAATCCCTTTTCCACTTGGCCGATATACGGCTCTAAAATAGCATTTGATATTCCATTTGTCAAGCATCTCCTTCAAAGTCTGTGATCTAAAGGCTATACTGTTGTCTGCCAATTCTTCATCAATAGGCCTTCTTTCTAAAAATATCCCATTCAACACTCCTGCAATTTCCTCTCCATTTTCTGCTTTTAGCTCTCTCCAAATGGCCACTCTGCCTGGTCCGCAATCAACCATAGACAAATACAAACACTGCCTGTAGTGTATTACATCAACCGCCAATCTCTTCCAGTTGTCTTCCACTTTAAGCTCCCCAGCCTCATGCACAACTGACGGAGGATCGATCGACTGGCACTTGTTGCAGTGCCTAACTTCTTGCCGGATCTTGTATGCTGTGACTCCTGAATTAACCTTCCTTACTACAAACAGAGCCCTATTGACTCCCATGTGATGCATTTTATGTAAGTCCTCCACAGTTGACACTCCTGCACAACACACTTGGACCTCTTCTAACATCTCATCCGCAACTCCTAACCAGGCCTTTCTCAACCTAGTGTCTGAATGGAGAAGAGTTAGTAGTGGAGTTCCACAGGGTTCAGTTTTAGGGCCACTTTTGTTCCTTGTATATGTAAATGACCTACCAGAGTCTGTAAATTCATTCATGAATATGTTTGCAGATGATGCAAAGATTGTGAAGAAAGTAAAAAACGAGAACAATGGTAGAGAACTTCAGAAGGATCTAAATAATCTGCATGAGTGGTCAGAAAAGTGGCTAATGAAATTCAATACTTCAAAATGTAAGGTAATGAGAATGGGTACAAGTGCAAGAAGGCCCAAGCTTGACTACTCGGTGGCTGGAGTACAACTTCAAGAGACAGAAAATGAGAGAGACCTAGGAGTAAACATACTGGCAGATTTGTCTCCAGAAATACATATAAATGGCATAGTAAGGGCAGCATATGCATTCTTATCAAACGTAAGGGTAGCCTTCAGGCACATGGACAAGGAAATGTTCAGAAATATTTATGTAACCTATGTGAGGCCAAAACTCGAATATGCAGCCCCCTTTTGGAATCCGCACTTGAAAAAGCACATAGCTAAGCTTGAAAAAGTTCAAAGACATGCCACGAAACTGGTGCCAGAAATACACAATCTCAGTTATGATGAGAGGCTGAGGGAATTAGACTTACCATCACTCGAAGCTAGAAGAGTAAGGGGGGATCTGGTGACAGTCTTTAAATTCCTTCATGGTTATGATAGAGTGGATAGGGATCGATATTTCGATATGGCTGGCTCTAGAAGTAGAGGTCATAGTTTGAAGCTTCGTAAGAAAACTTCTTTGCAGGATGTAAGGAAATACTTTTTCAGTGTAAGAGTAGTTGATAATTGGAATTCGCTAAGCGAGGAGGTAGTTAATGCTATCTCAATCCATAGTTTTAAGGACAGGTATGATAAGTATCACTAAGTCTAAAATGGAACCGATCAGGAGACGGGAAGATATGAGCTTTGGGCTCTTTCCCGTAAACACAATTAGGTAATCACACACACACACACACTAAAGGGGAATGTCTGCTGAACTTCCATGGAGCTCTGATCTGGGAAATCAGTCACAAATACCAGCTTTACGGCCCACTCCAGACCCTCTCCCTTCCATTCTGCCAGTCCTGCTAATCACCTGATCTCATTTGCAAAAACATCCACTTTCTCACCTGTCCAGTGCATCTTCCTAAGCCTTTCATAGGCCTGGGACGTCCCTTGTGAGAAGGCCAACTTCAAAGTGCTCTCGATCTTTTTGGCATCTAGCTGATCATCATCACTCATTTCGAGATACAGAGCCAATGCATCTCCTTCCAGATACAAAGGTATAAGACTGGCATTTTTTAGCCAGGCAACCACCTTGGCCATCAAATGATTTCATCATATCACCACACAATATGTCTTTTCCAACCATGGCAATTTTTAGGCAGTCTAGATAGCTTGTGGTCGAGATAGAAAAAAATAATGTATTGGAAGTTAAAAGCCCCCTCACAACTGTTCAAAACCCGATTTCTTGCCCCCTTTTCCAAACTGCCACATCCAAAAAAAATCAACACCTACACTGGGAGCTCCTGCTAATCCCCCACAACTCAAAAATAAAGCCATTCCTTCACACAACTATACTAATAAAGCAATTCCGGCTCACAACTCAACAACTCCACAAGCACCACTCTTCACTATAAACAACGTCCCATTCACAGTATTGCCAACTAACCTTCTGTGTTACCAGATCCAAATTATACAAAATCATAAATAAAAACTATTGTCTCCAAAAAAACACAGAAGGGGAATTGAGGCTGGATGCTCTTCCTAACATCCTGACGTAGGCTTGATCACGGGTCTGTCATCTCCCCAGGCGAGTATTCTATCACTACACTATAGTAATCCCCTCCAACTGAGTTACAGTCCTTAAAAAAAATAAAAAATCACACAAAGAGTACCTCCATCTATCAATTTTATGATAATGTACTCAGTATCACATTACAGGAAGCAAGCTGCAAACAGCATCCTCAAAAGTTTTGTTCAAGAAATGTACAAGAAAGAGCAAGCCAACCTCTACTTAATTCTATATTTTCTTTTCCTGTCCTTTTCTTAACCATACCATAGTAACCTTTGAAAGGTTTCATATCTCTTTCAGCATATTTCCTCTTACTCTGTATATATATGCAGGACTCCAAATTTTATGCTGTGTCATGTGATTATAAAATGCTTTGGCTTGTCCCATCAGAGTACACCATAGCAGATCAATTTTCTCTATCACCATCTCCCCTGTGTCCTCCACCATTACATCATGCACCCCTATGTCCTCCCTCACCACATCCAGAAACCTCCTCTTTAACCTATCTCTCTCCCTCCTGTCTGGCACCTCCAGCATCAGCGACCTTCTCCCAACATATCTCTCATCCATTCTCAGTACATGCCCAAACCATCTCAGTTTGCCTCTTTCACCATGTCCTCAAACCGTCTTCCTGTGCTGACCCTCTAACATACTAATTCTTTACCCTGTCATGCAGGTACACTTTTGTGGCATATTACTCCTGTTTAACTTCTCCACCCACTCTGTCCAGCATGCATTCTCTTCCTCACCTCTCAACAATATTTTCTGTTACTTTGAACAGTCGACTCCGAATACTTAAACTCATCTACTTTTGACACCTCTATGTATTACAACCTCACAAATCTATCGCTTTTCCTCTCATTCACACACATGTACTTTGCATTGCTTCTGCTGACTTTCAATCCCCTTTTCTGTAATGCACCTCTTCAGGCTTGCCTCAATGTCATCAGCAAATATCATTGTCCATGGCAAATCCTGTTTGATGTTAACCATAAACCAGTCTATTACCATTGCAAACAAGAAAGAGGTAAGAGTCAATTGTCGATCAAGCTTACCTCCACCCTAAATGTATCTGTCAATCCTTCTGAACACCTCACCACTGTCACACTATTAGGTAATCACAATTAGGTAATCACACTGTCCTCTACAAATTCTGCCTTACCCTCACAATTTTCTCCACAACTCCCTATATCCTCATGTAATATTACAACTCCTTTATAGGCACCTTGTTACATGTCTTCTCTAACTCCACAAACACAATTAGGTAATCACACCATGCAACTCCTCTATGCTTCTTCATTAACACTCTCAAAGCAAAAATTATATCCACAGTGCTCTTTCCTTGCCTAAGCCAAATTGCTGCTCACAAATCCCCACTTATTCTCTCAGTTTAGCTTCCACTACCCTTTCCCTGAACTTCATGAGGTGGCTTAGCAACTTCATGACTCTGTAATTGTTGAATTTCTACATATCTCGTGTATTCTTAAAAATTGGTACCAATATACTTTTTCTCCACTCCTCAGTAATCCTCACACTATGAAAGATCTTGTGTAACAACCTGGTTAAAAACCCAACTGTCACCTCTCTCAAACAT
Organism: Halocaridina rubra; assembly: GCA_037179515.1. Taxonomy (NCBI): domain Eukaryota; kingdom Metazoa; phylum Arthropoda; class Malacostraca; order Decapoda; family Atyidae; genus Halocaridina; species Halocaridina rubra. Next base: position 16,257 of record JAXCGZ010009661.1, read on the forward strand.
CTCTATTCCTGTACGGGAATATAATTTTGACCAACTGCATTTCCTTACCTCATCCTCTTTATAATTGTCATCACTGATCCTCTGCACTTCCTCATCCACTTTTTCCACATTAACCATCCTATTCTCGCTCTTTTTCTTTGTGTATTAGCTTCTCAAATTACTCCTCCACCTTCTCAACACTCTCTTCACCTTTTAGCACGTTTCCATCTGCGTCCTTTATTAGCCTGACCTGATGCATGTCCTTTCCAGCTCTTTCCCTTTGTTTGACCAATCAGTAAAATTCCTTATCGTTTTTCCTTGTGTCCAACTTCACATAAGAATTTCCTTAGCCCTCACTGCCCCTTCTTCACATTGCTCCACATCTCCTTATAAACCTGTCTACTTTCTGGCAATCCCAATTCATAGATGCGATTTCCTTTCTCCTTATACTTTCCTGCATCTATTCAATCCACAAGTCACATCCAGAACCTTTCTAGCTGTCTCCCTTAGCACTACCGAGTATTTGCCAGGTAGTACAGCACCTCTTCATCATTACCCAGTGCCCATCCACCACCTCACTGAATCTCATATGATATTCTTCAATCCTCATCTTCTACCACCTAACCTGTAATATAGTCTAAATATAAATTGTTACTAAACTATTTCTATTGATGTCCGAATGAAATCCTACATGTAAAAAGAAGAGTAAGAACCATCGTACAAGCAACCGCTCTCCCGCGCGTGTTAATCAGCATAAGACTTAAGAGCGCCTGTGTCTCGCTTTAGCCTCTATACCTCCCAATATCACCATGTAGTACCTCTATTCCTCATATCTCCTTATCTCACTCTTGCTTCCGTCTAAGTTGATCCTGTAGTTAGTCACTGAGCTAACCTTCTCCCTGAGTAACTGTTGAACTGGTGATGTAATCAAATGGCCACCCTCCGATAAGCACTGGTGAGCATTTTTCCTATTTACTGTTTTCGTTACCTACTATAATATTATTTGTATTACTTTTATATCATGTTTCATACCTTAAGCTAATGGGTACAATGCTGCCGACCAGGATTTTCTTTTCTTTTCTTTCCCGCGATTATCGAACCTACCAGTAGCCTACTCTATCGAATCTAATGATAGCCTAGCCTTATCTCATCGATCTTAACAATATCTTAACGTATCGATAACCTAATTTGACTAGCATACCATGTATCGCGCTGGCTATCACAGTGCCTAACCTAACCTATACTAGCCTATGCGAATTGCGCATTCCTGATTATTTTTGTGTTCATTAACTAGCCTACATCTAGCGTAAATATTTGATTTTGTGCTACACTTACCTACCTAACCAAACTGGTGTATATAACTTTGTATTATGCTATTTTACGTATATATATTTGTGTATTGAATGCTACTTCTATACTACCAGTACAATGGCATCGAGTATTGAGAGTATATCTTATTTTAATTCTAATGTAGAGAATTTTGAGTCTTATTGTAGTCGAGTTGATTTATATTTTACTGTTAATGATGTAAGAGGTGAAAAGGTTGTCCCTGCCTTCTTAACTTTGGTTGGCCCTACAGTTTACGGGTTAGCTAAGAATTTACTTTCTCTGGAGGACCCTGCTAGTGGTACTTATGATAGGATTAAAGCAGTGCTCAAAACTCCCTTTAAGCCTGAAGTAATATTGATTTATGAACATATCAAATTCCATGCTAGATCACAGAAATCTGGTGAATCAGTATCTGATTTTGTTTCTGTGTTAAAGGATTTGGCTTGTACTTGTGCTTTTGGTTCTGTTTTATATGACATGTTAAGGGATTGATTTGTCACGGGACTGTCTAATGATAACACTCAGCAGATCTTGCTAGCTGAGGCTGATCTTACTTTTGCTATAGCTGTGGAAATTGCTACAGCGTGAAAAGCGGTGCAGAGATATGTATAAGCCATTGGTAGTAGTACTGCCATATATATGGCATGGACTATGTCTCAAATGACTCATAACAATAGGGGTAAATCCTCTTTTAATGGTAAATTCAAGCAATCTGAATCCAGTAAATCTCAGACTGCTGTTAAGCCTAATGTACCTAACTCTCCTTGCAGTGGTTGTGGCAAGCTACATTGGAAGAATGACTGTCCTTTTATGGATGCCATTTGCCATTCGTGCAAGCGTAGGGGACATATTAAGTCCGTGTCTCGTGTTTCCAACTTAGGTAACTCAAGATCCACTGGGAATGTCAAAGTTTCTAATACAGCCGTTACTTCTACTCCTAATTTTAGCTATTAACATATGTTCAACATAAAGAATCATGTACCTAATACACTTATTGTGGTTAAGGTATGTCTTAATGACAATTAAGTACCAATGGATTAGACACTGGTACCACAATTACTATTATCCCTAAGGATTAGAATGAGAGAATTTGGCCAGAAATTGCTAAAAGACCTGTGCTAGGTCATTCTATTGTAAATCTATATGTCTATGGTGGTTCTCCACTCACTGTGATTGGTGAGATTTCAGTCAATCATGTGAGGTCAGAGTAGTTGTAGTTAAAGAATCTGGACCGTGTCATTTTGGTAGAGATTTAAGCCATGAGTTGAAGATTATCAGTAGTGACGCCCTAAATTTTGTTGCTGCAAGGGCAGATGAGCTACCGGATGAATTTCCTCATTTGTTTTTTGAAGGCTTTGGATGCTATCAAGGTAAATCTTTTTCTATTGTAGTAGATCCTTCATTTCCAACTTAGTTTTGCAAGGCTCATGCAGTACCTTATACCCTCAGAGAGAATGTTGATAAGGAGCTTACCCGTCTACAGGAAGAGGGTATCATATCTCCTATTTCTAATAGTCCTTGGGCTGCAACTGTTGTTCCAGTGCAAGATAGTGATGGTGGTATTAGACTCTGTGGGAATTACAGACTCACAGCCAATAGAGCAGCTAGTATGGACACATATCCTATACCTCCTATGCATGATTTATTAAGCAACCTAGCTGGAGGTGTTAAATTTTCTAACCTTGACATGAGTCAAGCATATGCTCAACTATGCCTGGATGATCAGTCTAAACAGTATACTGTCATCACCACTAATCGTGGATTATTTCAATAGAATTGTTTAAGTTTTGGTATTTTTCTGCACCCAGCATATTTCAATGTGTGATGGAGGAGTTGTTGTGGGGTATCGAAGGTGTCAGATAGAACTTGGATGACATACTATTTAAAGCCATGATAGAGCCTTAAGACTAGGACTCAAAACTCCAGTCAGCTGGCCTAAAGCTGAAACTAGACAAATCATATTGAAGTTCCTAGTGTAACCTATCTTGGATATAAACTAGACAAACAAGGTATCCACCCAACCGAAGACAAAGTCAAGGCTATATCTGAAGCTCCCGCTCCTACAAATGCTACACTTCTGAGAGCCTGCCTAGGCTTAATCAATTTATATGCACATTTCCTGCCTCAACTAGCTACTTTGCTAGAACCTCTGAATAGGTTGTTAAAAGCTAACACTCCGTGGTCGTGGGGTGCTGAGTAACAGAATTCCTTCAAGATATCTAAAGAGATTCTACTTAATTTTGATGCTCTTGTGCACTTTGATGATCCAAAATTGCCATTCGCAATGTAGCAGACAGTAGTGCCTATGGAATAGGTGGTGTCATGTGCTATTTGCATTATAACGTTGAGAGACCCATTTGTTTTGTCTCCCAAACTCTTACTATGACAGAATGCAATTATTCTAAGCTAGAGAAAGAAGCCCTTGCAATGGTCCACACGAGATATTCTGCCTGAGAGTAGAGGCACTGAGGACATGAGGAGGAACTATCCGAAAGGAGATTACATCAAAATGAATGAACTTTTTGCAGTTATTGACTGGACGACCTTATTTTACAACAAATCTATACAAGGAATGTATGACATCTTTTCTGAGAAATAAGGGAAAATAGTAGATTGCTGCATACCTGTCACCAAAGAAGGTGTAATTCATGCCAGAGAGAAAATGGTTCGATAATGAGTGTAAAAGAGCTAAGGAGTAGAGAGACAAATGCTGGAAAGGTATAGGAGGAGAAAAAACATAAATGCTTGGCAAACCTACAAAAGAGCAAGAAATTATTACCTAAGTAAAAGAAGAGAGGCAGTGAGAGACTATGAGAGGGACATCACCAGGAAGGCTAAAGAAAATCCCAAGCTTTTCCACAGCTTTATCAGAGGAAAACTGAAGGTAAAAGAACAGGTTTTAAGGTTTAAGAGAGCGGATGGAAGCATCACTGAGACGGATGAAGAGATCTGCAAAGAATTGAACAAGGAGTTTCGGTCAGTATTTACAGTAGAAAATACCCCACCCCCTCAGATTGCAGAGATAGAAGCTCAAGGGCCGGTATTAGAGAACATCAACCTTACAGCCACAGAGGTATGCAAAGCGCTGATGGGTTTAGATGTTCATAAAGCTACTGGTCCTGATGATATATCCCCTCATGTACTTAAAAAATGCACAAAGTCAATATCAGTGGTACTAAGTATCATATTTAATAAGTCACTGGAGTCAGGGAAGATTCCAAGATGCTGGAAACTAGCAAACGTGATACCTATCTTCAAAAAAGGAAGGAGGGATATGGCTCTAAACAATAGACCAGTTTCCTTGACCAGCATAGTTTGCAAAGTTATGGAGAAACTACTAAGGAAACATATCTCTCTTCACTTGGAATCCTTCAGCTTTTTGTCAGTGAGGCAATATGGCTTCAGAGAAGGTAGATCAACAATAACAAACTTATTAGAATTTTATGATGAGGTAAGCCGAATCTTACAGGAAAGAGAGGGCTGGGCAGATTGCATATTCCTAGACTTCCAGAAAGCATTTGACATTGTTCCACATGGGAGACTTATTAGGAAGTTGCAAGCAATGGCTAGAACAAGGTGGAAATGTCTTGGAATGGATAAAAACTTACTTAGAAGGAAGGGAACAGAGGGTTAGAGTAAGACAATCAGTGTCTGAATGGAGAAGAGTTAGTAGTGGAGTTCCACAGGGTTCAGTTTTAGGGCCATTTTTGTTCCTTGTATACGTAAATGACCTACCAGAGTCTGTAAATTCATTCATGAATATGTTTGCAGATGATGAAAACATTGTGAAGAAAGTAGGAAACGAGAACAATGGTAGAGAACTTCAGGAAGATTTACAAGTCTGCATGAGTGGTCAGAAAAGTGGCTAATGAAATTCAATACTGCAAAATGTAAGGTTATGAGAATGGGTACAAGTGCAAGAAGGCCCAAGCTTGACTACTAGGTGGCAGGAGTCCAACTTCAAGCGACAGAAAATGAGAGAGATCTAGGAGTAACATACTGGCAGATTTGTCTCCAGAAATACATATAAATGGCATGGTAAGGGCAGCATATGCCTTCTTATCAAATGTAAGGGTAGCCTTCAGGCACATGGACAAGGAAATGTTCAGAACTTTATGTAACCTATGTGAGGCCAAAACTTGAATATGCAGCCCCCTTTTGGAATCTGCTCTTGAAAAAGCACATAGCTAAGCTTGAAAAAGTTCAAAGACATGCCACGAAACTGGTGCCAGAAATACGTAATCTCAGTTATGATGAGAGGCTGAGGGAAGTAGACTTACCATCACTCGAAGCTAGAAGATTGGGGGGGATATGGTGACAGTCTTTAAATTCCTTCATGGTCATGACAGAGTGGATAGAGATCGATATTTTGATATGGCTGGGTGTAGAACTAGAGGTCATAGTTTGAAGCTTCGTAAGAAAACTTCTTTGCAGGATGTAAGGAAATACTTTTTCAGTGTAAGAGTAGTTGATAATTGGAATTCACTAAGCGAGGAGGTAGTTAATGCTATCTCAATCCATAGTTTTAAGGACAGGTATGATAAGTATCACTAAGTACAAAATGGAACCGATCAGGAGACGGGAAGATGCAAGCTTTGGGCTTTTTCCCGTAAACACAATTAGGTAATCACATTGCAAAAAAAAACACTAATTTTTATGGGGACAAGCTTACTTTATTGTCACTACAGACCATAAACCACTGCTTGGTATCTTTTCTCCTTCAAAGAAAATTCCACCTATGGCCTATGGTAGGATTCAGAGATGGTCTTTGCTACTTCAGAGTTATAATTTCACTTTGTGATTACCTAATTGTTATTACCTACTTTTGCTTACGGGAAAGAGCCCAAAGCTCGTATGTTCCCGTCATAGGTCCTCTGCTTTACTTGGTACCGCCGATGCTTAAAGTCGCTTGCTGCTGTCTAATGAGTCTAGCGGAACTAATGAGGACACTCCTATTCCTTTCATTGTGGCACGAGCTTGTTAATTTCCTAAATTCCTCACCTCTTTCGAGTGAACATATCCATAAAGAAACTAACAAAGCTCTTACTATGTCTAAAGTGTTTAAGTTTTGTTAATTTGCGTGGCCAACATCTTCTGTCGGTGACCCAAATATTACACCATATGTTCGAAGAAAAAATGAACTCTCCTTACAGAATGACTGTATTCTTTGGGGTTCTCGTGTTGTTTTACCTCCTAAACTCAGACCTGGAATCATGAGTGAGCTACATTCATCTCATGCGGGTTTGTCTCGTATGAAAGAACTTGCTAGAATCTACCTATGGCAGCCCGATCTTCATTTATATTTGGAAGACTTGTGCAACTCTTCCCTGATTGCTTGAGGCATAGAGCGAATCCTCCCAAAGCAGAATTTCATCCATGGGAATGGCCTACTCTCCCATGGCACAGCATTCATACAGATTATGCAGGCCCTGTTGATGGTCGCCATTTCTTGCTAATTGTTGATGCTCATTTTAAGTGGGTAGATATCTATCACACTAAAGGTACTTCTTCAAGTGAAAGGATCAGTTGCCTACAGTATTCATTTGCACAATTTGGATTGCCTATTTCTATTGTTTCAGATAATGGACACTGTTTTCCTTTCGTTTATAAACAAAAGCTGTTTTTAAACCAAGTACTAATGGGCTAGCTGAGAAGATGGTTCAGACTTTTAAGCGATCACTTAAGAAATCGTCTTCTTCTGCTGACATTCAGTTGGTTATTGACAAGTTTGTTTTTTACTATCGTCTAACATCTCATTCTACTACTGGTATTTTGCCAACTGAACTCATGTTTGGTGGTCGTCTACATTCTCGGTTAGATTTATTGTGGCCTAGTGAGAGTTTCTGCTAAGGTCCATGAGCGTTAGCAAGTTCAAAAGCAATTATACTCTGAGTAACCTAGGGAGGTCCAAGTCTCTCCAGACTCCACTGTAATGATTTGAACTATGCTAAGTGAGGTCCTAAGTGGTTTCCATCTGTTGTCACAGAGCAAACTGATCTCCTATCCTATAGATTTTCTTTACCCTCAGGTGTAGTAAAGAGGCACCATTACCAGATTATTCCAAGGAATCAGCTTTCACTTGAAACTAATGCTGAAATTATTGCCTCTGCAATTCCCCATTCTCCTAAGCCTCCAACTATTAGTGTTGACATTCCTGCAGGTATATCTGATACTCCCCTTGAAAACCTGGGTAATGCTCCTGTAGAAACAATGTCCCCGTCGCAAGATAGTCCATATAGGTCTTCTCGTGTTAGGAAACTGGTGGACAGTTTAAACATCTAATTCTATTTTCTAAACTGGGGGATGGGGAGGAAATGCATATCTCAAGGGTGGATGGATGTAATATAGTCTAAATATGAATTGTTACTAAACTATTTCTGAAATGGAGTGGTAATACTGTACATAGTGTATGCTAATTTTAAGTTAAGTTCTACCTTACATGTTTTGTTGAGAAGCATTATTCCTATTCTAATCTAATTCTAGTAAATAGAAGAATTCTCGTATTTTCCTGCAAACTCTTAGAGATGTATGACGATACCTGCAAATAGCTTCAAGCATTTCCTACATATTTCCTATCATTTTCCGATATCCTACCCTTACTAGCATAACCCTAACCCAATATCTAATGCCGCTAAGTAATACATATCATAGTGATAGTATGATAATATATATGGTAAGTCAGGTATATAATGACCAGTTAGTTCTAGCTTATTTAGCCAGTTCTAACTAATTACTGTTCATATCCTAACCTAATACCGTTGTATTCATCCTCTGTTTATTGCTCATACAGGCAACATATCTAACCCATAATGCAGGGGAACCGAAATTCCTAATCTAACCAACTACAATTAGTGACTATATCACAACTGGCGACAAGGATTACAACTGGCCTATCCTAATGTTTTTGACTGCTATCTAACCTGACTTTTTTTTTTTTTTGGCTACCTAACATAAATTTGTTCTACTTAGCCTAACTGAATATTGTCTAGCCTAAGCATAGCCTAGACCTAGCCTATGCCTATACCTATTATATTTGGACTATATGTCTGAAATTAGCCTAGACCTAGCTAATTTTCTATAGGATTATTAGGCTATTACATATAATTTCTTCATGTCGCTCATTGTGAATGTAGGTTCGTATGATGAATCTGAGAAATTTTCAATCTATATCGATAGGGTTCAATTGCATTTTGAAGCTAATTATATTACGTGAGATAAGCAAGTTTCTGCTTTAATGCCTACTATGGGCTCTAAACTTTTTGGTCTAACTACGGATTTAGTGAGTCCAAAATCTCCTAAGGAATGTACTTTGGAGGAATTAATCTCTACTTTCAACAATCGCTACAAACTCCAGGTTATAGTGATCTATAAAGGATTCATATTCTACTGAAGGTGTCAAGAAGACCATGAAAGTGTAACTTCTTTTGTTGCAGCTCTAAAGTCAGTCACATCGACATCGGAATTTGGGGACAAACTAGAGGAGATGTTAAGAGATAAGCTAGTTATGGGTCTTTGGGAAGAAAGTACTCAGCGTGTTCTCTTTGTGCAGGATGGTAATAACACTTGCTACAAATCAGAAGTCTATTACCTAAGCTAGGTTTATAAAAGTATCTCTTAGACAGCACTTACTCCTGTGAACCGGCGACTCTAACAGATCCAATGGTATTATAATTCAGTGCTATTGAGGACAAATAACATGCACATAGCATAACTGCACCAGTGTGATTACCTAATTGTGATTACCTAATTGTGTTTACGGGAAAGAGCCCAAAGCTCGTATCTTCCGGTCTCCTGATCGGTTCCATTTTAGACTTAGTGATACTTATCGTACCTGTCCTTAAAACTATGGATTGAGATAGCATTGACTACCTCCTCGCTTAGCGAATTCCAATTATCAACTACTCTTACACTGAAAAAGTATTTCCTTACATCCTGCAAACAAGTTTTCTTACGAAGCTTCAAACTATGACCTCTAGTTCTAGAGCCAGCCATATCGAAATATCGATCCCTATCCACTCTATCATAACCATGAAGGAATTTAAAGACTGTCACCATATCCCCCCTTACTCTTCTAGCTTCGAGTGATGGCAAGTCTAATTCCCTCAGCCTCTCATCATAACCGAGATTGCGTATTTCTGGCACCAGTTTCGTGGCATGTCTTTGAACTTTTTCAAGCTTAGCTATGTGCTTTTTCAAGTGCGGATTCCAAAAGGGGGCTGCATATTCGAGTTTTGGCCTCACATAGGTTACATAAATATTTCTGAACATTTCCTTGTCCATGTGCCTGAAGGCTACCCTTACATTTGATAAGAATGCATATGCTGCCCTTACTACGCCATTTATATGTATTTCTGGAGACAAATCTGCCAGTATGTTTACTCCTAGATCTCTCTCATTTTCTGTCTCTTGAAGTTGTACTCCAGCCACCGAGTAGTCAAGCTTGGGCCTTCTTGCACTTGTACCCATTCTCATTACCTTACATTTTGAGGTATTGAATTTCATTAGCCACTTTTCTGACCACTCATGCAGATTATTTAGATCCTCCTGAAGTTCTCTACCATTGTTCTCGTTTTTTACTTTCTTCACAATCTTTGCATCATCTGCAAACATATTCATGAATGAATTTACAGACTCTGGTAGGTCATTTACATATACAAGGAACAAAAGTGGCCCTAAAACTGAACCCTGTGGAACTCCACTACTAACTCTTCTCCATTCAGACACTGAGTGTCTTACTCTAACCCTCTGTTCCCTTCCTTCTAAGTAAGTTTTATCCATTCCAAGTGTATATGTGTGTCTATGAATGTTGTTAAGTGAAGGCAAAAGTTATATTCACTCAGATCCAATACATCCAGTAGCTCAATGATTGGCATGTTCGTAGTCACTGCAGTCACATGTAACCAACCTACAGCATCAACAACAACACCAGCCTCCATTGGGAATCTCCCGCGCCATCGTACTCAACCAAAAAGTATCGTACCTAACATACAGTATACTATATACATATCTACACAAATTCACCCTTCAAAGCAAAATTAAATCAAGACTAAAAAAAAAAAGGAAGGAAAGAAGGAAAAATAAATAAATAAACTTATTACAAATTAAGCCTGTAAGGTGGCTTACTATACCTTCCTGACCTAGTAATAACATACTGGGGTTCACATTATTCTCCCTCTCCTGCCTCGTCCCTTCCTCCATGACTAAGGGATCACTCTCCTAGGCAGGTATAGGAAGTGATGCTTGCCCTGACATCCCTACAGGTGTGGCAAGTCTACCATGCCTGTCAGAGCTTGTATCGAAACCCTTAGGTAAAGACTTTATGTGCCTTCTTATTCTTGCTGTTGGGGTTTAGGATGCTAGTGTGTTGTTAAGATTCTGTTATACTAAGGGGACTCAAAGTACCGAGCTCGATTAAGAGCTCACAAACAAACAGGACAGATATTTGTACTTGAACACCCCATCTCTATTACCATTACTCGGTTAAATGAAACTCAGAATTCAACTTTCTTTTAATTTTGGAAATGCAATGACATTAAAAGAATTGAATTCAATTTCTCAAATTAAATTTTATGAAATGCTGCCTCGAATCCCGGAGGTGGTGAGCACGATATCGTTTCCCGGCCCCACGGACGTATGCCAAGACTTTGGCCTCAACTCGATGATTACCTCTGTCACACAGGCAGAGTAGAATACAGGACACTGCAATTTCAGAAGCAGAAATGACACACTGTTTATAATGGGAATCTGAAAGCATGAGCACACATATAATGAGTTTCCAATGTCATTCTACTGGATGAATATATATTGGTTATTCACAGCTAACCAGAAATATTTATGCTACCAAAATAGCATAAAAACCATTAATTCTTTACTGGTTTTAAAGGAAAACAATATATTCACAATAAATGAAGAATAAGCAAGACAAATACAGTACTGTATGTATTCCTTAAATTGTGTGTAACCACAAAAGTTGCAATGCTTATTACTGATGAACAATTAATATGGTAAAACACTCTATTTAGGATAAAGGAAGAATCTACGAGATAAATACAGTATTCATTCACTTTTGGTTATCAAGAACTGTTTGCAATGAAAAAAAGGGTGCAAAATACACCTTTTGAGGTATTTGCAACTTATAACTCAAAACACTTTATCCCCAACATATGAAGAATTAGCAAGATAAATACAGTATGCATTCATTAAATTGTGGTTAACAGGAAATATTTGCAAAGCCAACAGGGTAAAACTACCTTTTAATTATTTGCAATTTGTATAGAAAATAGCTTTATTGACGAGTTTTTGACGTAAAACACTTTATTTACGATGATAGAAAGGGGTGAAATGAAATTAGAATTAATTAGGAAAAGAGATAGATTTTTACGGGCTCATAACCAGTCTTCAGAGGATGAGATTTTCGTTTATCACATTCAATGAAAAGAAACTTCTTAGCAATGTATGTCAGCTGTAATTTCCAGGTTAAGGAATTAACTTTGGCATGTGAGATTCCAGTTTGGTAATCTACAAAATTTCGTGTGTATGGGAATGGAATCTGAGAATAAATATCCATAAGATTTAGCCAGTAACGAATGTAACTAATTCTCGAAAATAAACCAATTTGCTTGACCCACGAGCTTTACCATACACTATCCCTCACCTTGTTGTGCTAGATGAATTCCTGTGAAGATGCCACGTAAATAAGGTTTGAAATAAACTTAGACTGCTCAGGCGAGATGTTGCCTCTTCGAAGTTTGAGCGCCAAAGGAGGGCGTCTCATTGTCCCTCCTGGTGAGTTCATCCGTAGGATACATTTTCTAGAGCAGTAACTGGCTCTGATATAATTTAAGGACTATTTTAGTGGTGGTCCCTGGCAGGCATTTATAGCAGAGATGCAAGGGAGAGACAGTATATTTAGGTGCAACAAATAGAAGCAAATAAAATAAAACGAGAATAATAATATAAAGTTAGGTTACTGGTAAACACTCTCCAGAATGTTCTTGGCTCTTAGCAGATGGAAAATAGGAGCAGCCTATAAATCGAGGCTATATTTCTACACGTACAAGAAGAGTAAATAAGGTATATTTAAAATTAGCTATAAGCTAAAATATAAATTGCAAATAATCATACTGGTAAACACTCTCCAGAATGTTCTTGGCTCTTAGCAGATGGAAAATAGGAGCAGCCTATAAATCGAGGCTATACTTCTACACGTACAAGAAGAGTAAATAAGGTATATTTAAAATTAGCTATAAGCTAAAATATAAATTGCAAATAATCATAATCTGCAAAAGTCAAGAAGTGGGAATTAATTTTTTTAGTTAGAAAATAACAGTCAAGTTACTAAATTAATTAATAAGGCATCTAACAGCCTTTGGTTACTTTGAGCGAAACACTCTGTCACAAAGGCCCTTTCTAGAGAATATTGATTTAGCAAAATTTTACTACAGAAGGTGAAAAAAGAACAGAGGAAGTTACGGTGACTTCAGTGTTATTATGAGGGATCAGATATCCTTCTCATGGAAAGGAACAAATGAACAATAAGAATGGGATCCACCACTGGAACATATCATACTATTAGGAAAAGTAAACAATTCTTGTAAACAAAACATTAAATGACATGCAAAACATAAAAGAAATGTGATCAAATTCAAATTTCAAGAACATTAAATCACAATCAGATATCAGTGAATATCAATATTTAAGTTTATGAATGCTTCACATGCAAGAAGGCAATAATATAATATACAAAAAAAATACAGTATAGGCAAATGTAAAATTTGAACCACGTCGTCATTAACATTGGCGACTGGATTTAAAAGTTTCAGCTATTCAACACTAAACTAAAATGTTTCCACCATGTTCTGGCTTTCAGAGTCCCACAAAGGAAATATAAAACTACGATCAAAAAATTATTCTTCATCATTTTCGTCTTCCATTAGGAATAACGTTTGTACGCTAAAGTAAACAAGTATAGTACAGTATTAAAGACATAAAAGATAAACATAAAAAATAAACAACACATCAAAGAAGTAAACTTGACTGACTAGTCAAATTTAGGCTAACAGCACCAGTTTCCTCATTTAAGGGTAACGACCGTCGAGTTAGTAGATCAGCAAGGTCATTGTTATTGCCATGAACATGTTGGGCAGTGAATTTGAAAAGATTCAGGTAAAGTGCCCAACTTTTCAGACGAGGATTTAGCTTGTCTGCAGTCTGTAAATATAGGAGAGGTCGGTGGTCGGTTCTCAGTGTAAAATGTTGGCCATACAGATGGACTTCAAATTTCTTTATGGCCCAATATGCAGCTAGAGCTTCCTTCTCCATGGTGGAGTAATTTCGCTCTGCAGGGCGAAGCCTGCGGCTTGCATATCGCACTGGAGCTACTTCTGCTGAGTTGTCTGATCGGGCTTGCAAGAGCACGGCACCCAGGCCTTCGTCTGAGGCGTCGGTCTGCAAGATAAATGGAAAATCAGGGTTTTCCAGTTGTAATACTGGCTCACCCGCCACTGCTTCTTGGAGCTTAAAAAATGCTCTCTCCGCTTCATCTGTCCATTGGACAGGGGAGGTTTTACTTTGTTTCGAGGAGGTCATTTGCTGCAAAGGGGCAGCGATAGTATTAAAGTGTGGAATGAACCGTTGGTAGTAGCCGACACTACCCAGGAATGATCTCAGTTGAGTGACAGTGGCAGGTTTCTCCATATCCTTAATAGCTTGTACCCTGTCATGTAAAGGGGACATAGCTCCTTCTCCACCCACGTGGCCGAGATACTGTAATTGTGTGAAACCAATCTCACATTTGGAAAGCTTTAAATGAAGTCCATGCTGGTTCAGACGAGTGAGAACTCTGCGGAGGGTCTCGAGGTGCGATGACCAATCCTGAGAATGCACCAGGATGTCGTCTATAAAGCATGAAACATTGTCGAGATCCAGTAGTACTATCCTCATGAGTCTGCTGAAGCCACCAGGGGCATTTACCATACCAAAAGGCATGACCCTGAACTGGTATAGGCCATATCTTGTGGAAAAAGCTGTAAGAGGCTTGGTAGTCTCGCTCAACGGGACTTGCCAAAATCCACTGGCCAAATCCAACTTGGACAGGTAACGGGCTTGGGAAAGCAACGAGAAAATATGCTCGGCGTCAGCAATGGGCTCTCCATCAAAGATGGTACGGGTGTTAAGCTTACGACAGTCAAGGCAGAACCTGTGACTGCCATCACGCTTACGCACTGCCAGTAACGGCAAACACCAAGGCGAAATGCTCTTTTCAACTATTCCGAGGCGGACCCAAGTGTCAAGATCTTCCTTCAGCCGTAAGGACAGCTGGTGGGGAAGACCATAGGAATGCCGAAATGGCTCTGGGTCAGCCAATCTGACATGATGCTCAAGGGTAGTGGTAATGCCTGGGAGGTCGTTGAAGACGTTCTCATAGTCCTCTAATAGCTTGTTCAGCTGTTCCCGTTGACTCGGTTGCAGTCTGGAGTTAATAATGCAATTACTCACACTTTCTTTTCGGTGTGTGGGAATGGCAGGATCCTTACCATCATCAAAAGCTAAGCTTATGTCTTCAATTGCAAGGGCGGTGCCTGCGGCCAGAGGGGCTTCTTCAGAAAAACTCCACTCCCGTAAGTCTGTCTCCACTGCAAGGGTGGAGTATTCCAATATAGGAAGTAAGGGGTGGCTATAATGGAGCACCTGTGTTGCTGCAGCCTCGGAGGTTCTGTTGATGCTGGGGGCATCTATAGGGGTTGCTGGGAGTGCCAGCGCAGGATCCCTGTGGGCCTCCGTGTCCTCACAATAAAGCTTCAGCTGGTTAATGTGGTATTTCCGGTTATTGCCATCAACATTTAGCACATAATTGTCAGGGATCACCCGGTGTACCACAGTGTACGGTCCTTTCCAGCGTAACATTAGCTTGCGGGTATCTGTTGGAAGAAGTAACAGAGCTCGATCTCCGGGTGTCAGGGCAAGACGCCGCGCACGCTTGTCAAAGAGGAGCTTGGCAGTCTGCTGGTGACCCTTAATGGCTAATTGTGCAGTTTTCCAAGCCTTTTTGAGGTGAGACGAAAACTTCAAAATATACTCATGAACGTCCCTATCGTCATCTTCGATGGTAGGTGAATCCCAACATTCTGCCAAGAATTCTACTGGGCCTCTGACCTTATGATCATAAATCAGCTCAAAAGGCGAGTATCCAGTAGTGTCGTGGGGCGTGTCTCTGAAGGAGAAAAGTGCAGCAGGGACGTACTTGTCCCACTGCCTAGGTATATCTATCACTAGCTTGCGCAAACATCGCTTCAATGTCCCGTTATAGCGTTCACATGCTCCTTTTGATTGGGCATGATAGACACTCGTACGAATATACATCATTTCTAAAAGGTTACAGAAAGCCTCAAAGTGCCTACTTGTAAACTGACTTCCATTGTCAGAAGTGACCTGCTCAGGAAAGCCAACCCTGGAGCAGATTTCAAATAGGGCATGAGCGACTGCTTCAGTTGTGATAGAAGACAGTGGCACTGCATCTGGGTACCTTGTTGCCATTTCAACATATACCAGGAGGAATTGTTTCCCGTGGACGAAGCTGGATTAATAAGACCTAGTATGTCAATAGCGACCTTGGAAAATGGCTCCATTGAGAGCTTAGTTATCCCCAGGGGAACTTTCGGTACCGGTGCCGTTGAGGTGGATTGACAGACAGGGCAGGAGCCTACATATCTGTCTACCTCGGTGTACATGTTTGGCCATGCAAAAGCCTTCTGAAGGACGTGCCGAGTTTTTGCTTTGCCTCTGTGTCCACTCAGAGGTAAATGCTGTGCCACATACATAGCCTGGTGGCGCAACGAAGCGGGCACCACCAACTGTTTAAAGGTGTGGCCATCTTTAGTCACATGCCTACGAAGTACTCCATCTTCAAGGGCGTAAGTGATATGGCCTCCTCCTCTCACCGTGAAGGTCCTTCTCTCGGTGGCCTGCTGCATCCAGCATTTGAGGCTGGGGCAGTGTTACTGCAATTTGGCAAAGTCTGGACGGGACTTCAATGGCTCGAGAGGTGCATCATCTGGTAAAGGAGGGGGAAACTCTCCTCATTCCACATTACATGTACTGACTGCAGCCGGCTCAATGGAGTCAGTCGGAGAATTGTCCATATTCTTGGCATCGAGGCCAGGAGTTGCTGCTGAAATGGCTTCATGTGACCTCCCCCGAGGGAAGTTATAACGAGAAACGTCCTTATGGTAGAGGTCGGCCTGGAAAGTAGGAACTAGGTTCAGTGCACGACCCATCAAGACAGGGTACATAAGCCCAATCATTGCCACAGCTGGGGCTTTTCCCTTGTAGTATTTGCAATCCATGTTAATGACACAGCAGTGTCGTATTTGGGGTGTTCCTTCAGCAACCCGCACACGAATGATGCTGGTAAAATCTTCATCCCTGACGAATCTCTCGTCAACAAGTATGCCATTGGCCCCTGTGTCAAGGGCTATCTCAGCTTCCACACCATTTATGGTTTCTAGGCATTTTGGGATCATTTCCAGATCATCATGTTCGATGAATTCTACATTGGCAAGTTTGTGTGGTGGTTCCTTGGCATTATCCTCATTGGCCCTTTCTGGCCCTGTTTCCACAACATGGGCTGAGTGAGTGGCCAGACGGCTATGTGGGCCGCCGCTGTGTGAGGGAGCGTGAAGGCTCTTAGAGTTTGGCTGAAAACCCTGGAAAGGTGGAGCAGAGTAATGGCCTTTGCCTCTGAACTGCTGAGGCTTAGGTCTTCCCGGGTCATCCTCCTTGAGTGTGGGTGCATGGCCGTAATAAGGCTTAGGAGTGTGAGGAGGATGAACTGGACGATTGAAGTTCTGTGAGGGGCTCTTGTGCTTCCCGTTCCTGTAATCTCTATTTCCGGATAAAGGACTACTGTCTGGGATTCCCGCTCGAAGCCGAGCAAGCGCAAGCTCATGTTCACGTTGTGCTTGTGCCTCATCACGTTGTGCTTGTGCCTCATCACTTGCTCACTTCTCCAGCTTATCTCGGTGCTCAACCATCTTCTCATGAGCCCATTCGAAGAGCTTCTGTCTTGGGGAAAAACCGTATCTCTCACCCCTAGCAATCATTATGTCCAGGTAACGCTCCTCATCGAATGTTTTGATGGTTTCCATGTTTGTTTCCTAAACAGTCAATAACGAAGTGCCAAAACAACCACTAAAAAAACCAATCTCTACAATACAGTAGTAAAAAAAAATGAAAGAACCATACAACACCAAGGAGAGAAAAAAAAATTCAACACCACAGTTCAAACTTAAACGTAAAAGTGATCTCAAAACCTCACCATAAAAGTGACTCAAAATTCAATCAAGTGCAACAGCAGCAAAATGTTGCAAAACAGTGCATGAAACACTGGTAATACGGAATGGCAGTCGTGCCTGCTTAACAGCAATACGTGGCAGTACCTGCAGTTATGGTGCAAATGAAAGGAATGAGCAACACAATCAAGTGCAACAGCAACAAAATGTTGCAAAACAGTGCATGAAACACTGGTAATACAGAATGGCAGTCGTGCCTGCTTAACAGCAATATGTGGCAGTACCTGCGGTAATTGTGCAAATGAAAGGAATGAGCAACACAATCAAGTGCAACAGCAACAAAATGTTGCAAAACAGTGCATGAAACACTGGAAATACAGAATGGCAGTCATGCCTGCTTAACAGCAATACGTGGCAGTACCTGCAGTAATCGTGCAAATGAAAGGAATGAGCAACACAATCAAGTGCAACAGCAACAAAATGTTGCAAAACAGTGCATGAAACACTGGTAATACAGAATGGCAGTCGTGCCTGCTTAACAGCAATACATGGCAGTACCTGCAGTTATGGTGCAAATGAAAGGAATGAGCAACAACGAATTTTACTGACTAGCACCCAGTGCCTGAGAGTACAAACAAGTACAGTATAGCGGTCGTGCCTGCGTATGAGCGCATATATGGCAGTACCCACAAATAAAATGTCGTAAGTAATACGGACAAGTACAGTATAGCGGTCGTGCCTGCGTATGAGCGTGTATATGGCAGTACCCACAAAGAAAATGTCGTAAGTAAAGTTCTGGAGTGTTACCAAAAGGGCACAGATACTATGCAAAATACACCAACGATAAGCTAACAGCTTACTAGGCAGCCAGATTACCCATTTCTACTAGTAATGAGAAAATTTATTTTCAAGTGACAACTCAGACACATGAAAGGCTTAGCCTAGGCTCGATAAATTACACCAAAATTTTTCTTCCAATCTATGAGCAGTCAATGCTTGAATATAAAATACAATTATAAGCAAAAATACTTAATATGCTTTCTCCCAATTCCTAAATCCCAAGGAAATATAAACAATTCCTAACAAGTATGACCCTTTAACGGATATATAAAACACGAATGCTTTAAAACTCAATCTTATCATGCAAATAAATGAAATTTTAAATAACACGTCTTCTCGTCATGCAAAATTTCTTAAGTCTATTACCACATAATCTCATGTAGATTTCCTGAAATATTGTTTACCACATGGGAAAGAAGAAAATATTAGTTACCATAATTAATATTGAAAATAAAGAAAAATTTCTTATCCGCAATGTCTCTAGCGCGAAAATTTTCGTGTGCAGCCTATAATTAATTCATTTCAATAATCGAGCCAATGGTAATCGGGTTTCATGTGCAATGTTAAAAAGCAAAATAAAAATAAGTTTATAAAATCAGTCAGTCTGTTCGGGTCCATTTTCGGGCGCCAATCTTGTTGGGGTTTAGGATGCTAGTGTGTTGTTAAGATTCTGTTTTACTAAGGGGACTCAAAGTACCGAGCTCGGTTAAGAGCTCACAAACAAACAGGACAGATATTTGTACTTGAACACCCCATCTCTTTTACCATTACTCGGTTAAATGAAACTCAGAATTCAACTTTCTTTTAATTTTGGAAATGCAATAACATTAAAAGAATTGAATTAAATTTCTCAAATTAAATTTTATGAAACGCTGCCTCGAATCCCGGAGGTGGTGAGCACGATATCATTTCCCAGCACCACGGACGTATGCCAAGACTTTGGCCTCAACTCGATGATTACCCCTGTCACACAGGCAGAGTAGAATACAGGACACTGCAATTTCAGAAGCAGAAATGACACACTGTTTATAATGGGAATCTGAAAGCATGAGCACACATATAATGAGTTTCCAATGTCATTCTACTGGATGAAAATATATTGGTTATTCACAGCTACCAGAAATATTTGTGCTACCAAAAATAGCATAAAAACCATTAATTCTTTACTGGTTTTAAAGGAAAACAATATATTCACAATAAATGAAGAATAAGCAAGACAAATACAGTACTGTATGTATTCCTTAAATTGTGTGGAACCACAAAAGTTGCAATGCTTATTACTGATGAACAATTAATATGGTAAAACACTCTATTTAGGATAAAGGAAGAATCTACGAGATAAATACAGTATTCATTCACTTTTGGTTTTCAAGAACTGTTTGCAATGAAAAAAAGGGTGCAAAACCACCTTTTGAGGTATTTGCAACTTATAACTCAAAACACTTTATCCCCAACATATGAAGAATTAGCAAGATAAATACAGTATGCATTCATTAAATTGTGGTTAACAGGAAATATTTGCAAAGCCAACAGGGTAAAACTACCTTTTAATTATTTGCAATTTGTATAGCAAATAGCTTTATTGACGAGTTTTTGACGTAAAACACTTTATTTACGATGATAGAAAGGGGTGAAATGAAATTAGAATTTATTAGGAAAAGAGATAGATTTTTACGGGCTCATAACCAGTCTTCAGAGGATGAGATTTTCGTTTATCACATTCAATGAAAAGAAACTTCTTAGCAATGTATGTCAGCTGTAATTTCCAGGTTAAGGAATTAACTTTGGCATGTGAGATTCCAGTTTGGTAATCTACAAAATTTCGTGTGTATGGGAATGTAATCTGAGAATAAATATCCATAAGATTTAGCCAGTAACGAATGTAACTAATTCTCGAAAATAAACCAATTTGCTTGACCCACGAGCTTTACCATACACTATCCCTCACCTTGTTGTGCTAGATGAATTCCTGTGAAGATGCCACGTAAATAAGGTTTGAAATAAACTTAAACTGCTCAGGCGAGATGTTGCCTCTTCGAAGTTTGAGCGCCAAAGGAGGGCGTCTCATTGTCCCTCCTGGTGAGTTCATCTGTAGGATACATATTCTAGAGCAGTAACTGGCTCTGATATAATTTAAGGACTATTTTAGTGGTGGTCCCTGGCAAGCATTTATAGCAGAGATGCAAGGGAGAGACAGTATTTTTAGGTGCAACAAATAGAAGCAAATAAAATAAAACGAGAATAATAATAAAAAGTTAGGTTACTGGTTAACACTCTCCAGAATGTTCTTGGCTCGTAGCAGACGGAAAATAGGAGCAGCCTTTAAATCGGGACTATACTTCTACACGTACAAGAAGAGTAAATAAGGTATATTTAAAATTAGCTATAAGCTAAAATATAAATTGCAAATAATCATAATCTGCAAAAATCAAGAAGTGGGAATTAATTTTTTTAGTTAGAAAATAACAGTCAAGTTACTAAATTAATTAATAAGGCATCTAACAGCCTTTGGTTACTTTGAGCGAAACACTCTGTCACACTTGCCAAATAAGATCTATTTCTAACTTGTGACCCAACCTTATTGGAATTTCTTTCCCATTTATTTACTCCATCAGATTTCAGGAGAACTGGTGATTCCACTCCTACTAGAGGCAATGCCCTGGCTTCATGATGTCTGTCATAACTATGGACCGATGTAACCTTTATTCTAGCATCACTTTCAGCCACTTTCTGCAAATCTGGCCATCGAGGAATCAACTTGGACTTGATCATAGGTAGCCTTGTTCTAATCTGCCTGCCCATCAACAATTGAGCTGGAGAACATCCTATAGTGTCCAGTGGAGAAACCCTGAATGCCATCAATGTCAAAAACACATCATCTTAGGATAATAGTCTCTTGACAGTCTGCACTGCCCTCTCGGCACATCCATTCTCTGGGGAGAAATGAGAGTTTCAAATGCAATGTTGAAACCCATAATCTAATGCAAACTATCAGAAAGCAGTGGATCCAAACTGCGGCCCATTGTCCGACACCATCACCTCTGGGATACCAAACTTGGAAAACATATTTTTCAGCTTCCCTATAACAAAAGATGGTGTAGATTCATTTAAATATACTATTTCAATCCATCTACTGTAATAGTCTACTGCTATTAAATACTCCTTCCCATTGTAAGAGCAAAGATCGACTCCTATTTTCAACCAGGGCCTTTCAGAAACACCGTTGGGCTGAGAGGTTCTCTTCTTTGTTGCTGACTACTCCAAGGACAAAATGAACAATTATCAATCCACCATTTCAAATCTGGACCCAGATTAGGCCACCATACTGAATACTGAGCTCTTTTCCTACTTTTATTCAGACATAAATGTCCTCTGAGCGAATCCGCTGCAACATTTCCTTATACTATACAGTGATTCTGGATTGGCTATGCTCTCATTATGCAGCAACAAACCTCCCTCGATCACACATAGATAACTCCTGGATGCCCAGTGCTTACACACACCTGCATCATTACCAGCAGACTCCGGCCAACCCTCTAATACAAAGCTGATTACTAAACGTAAGTCCTTGTTCTTGGCTTGTTCTTCCTTTATCCACTGTAACTGGTTACTGGTCACTGGCAAATTCCCTGCTATGCCACCTACTAAACCTTCCACTTCTACTTCCAATGAAACTTCCATCTGATAACTATTCTTACTTGGAGCCCATGACAAGGCATCCACCACTGACATGAATTTTCCTGGCCTATACTAAGCCATCCATGAAATCTTGCCAATTTCATTAGCATCCATTGGCATTTAACTGGCGCCAAATGCAACTGTTTGGAAAGTAATAGTGGTAGCAATGGTTTATGGTCAGTCTCCAAAGTAAAAGAGACTCCTATCAGAAACTGCTGAAACCTTTCACACACCCACATGGCCGCAAGGCACTCTTTCTCAATTTGTACCGACCTTTGTTCTGTATTGGAGAGCAATCATGAATAAAATGCTACAGGCCTCCATGAATTACTATATCTCTGCATTAACACTCTTCCTAATCCGTATGAGTTAGCATCTGCAGAAACCTTGGTAGGTTTACTGGAATCAATATAACATAGAACCGAGGTCGAAGTCGAAATTTTTTTTGAGGCCTGAAATTCCTTCTCTTGGTCTTGTTCGCAAACCCAAGCATTCTTTGTAAACAACAGGTGGTTAAGCAGTTGAATGACGTCTTGTAATCTTGGCAGGAACCTAGCTAAAAAACTGACCATACCCAATAGTCTTCTTAACTCTTGTACATCTGAAGGTCTATCCAGGTTTAAGATTGCCTTTACCTTCTCTGGATTTATTCTGGCTCCTTCCACACAAATGATGAGCCCCAGAAATTCTATTTGTTTTTGCTTAAACAGACACTTCTCTTCATTCAATTTCAATTCTGACCTTTTAATTACATCTAGAACAGTTCTTAAATTTTTCTCTTGCTCCTCTTCTGAACCTCCAAATACCACTGTCATCCAAAAAGCATTCCACTTCCGGTAACCCGTCTAACAATTCTGTCATTTTCCATTGGAATATATCTGGGGTGACAAATACCCATTGCTAACCTCTTGAAGCTGTACTTACCCATGGGGATCATAAATGTAGTGAAATCTCTGGATGCCTCATCTAACGGTATCTGGTAAACCCTGATTTCACATCTAATTTAGAAAAATAAGCAGTCCCTCTATATTTACTAGAAACATCATCAAATGTGGGAATTTTAAAAACTACCTCTTGAAATACTTATTAAACAGTCTGTAGTAAACACACAATCTAACCTCCAAAAGCACTGCCTTAGGTTTCATCAATGGTACCATGGATCTGACCCATTCTGCAGGGTGGGTTACCTTCTCAATGACGTCAGACTTCTCAAGATTGCTTAAATTCTCTTTAACAGCAGACACCAACGGTATAGCCTCTGATCTAGCACACCTTGCCCTGCTTGGGAGTTTCTTCTGTCTTAAACATAAACTCGCTGGCTCGGTGTTCCATCTCCCAAAGCCAAAAAGTTATTTTTCCACCTCGATACTGCCCATAATAACTTTTCTTTTTCTTTGATGTTCTCCCTTAAGGGTGAGCTGACCTTCCCTTGTGGCCCGCAGGTAGGGTAAGATTTTGTTGATTGTAGGTGGTATTTGCTCTTGTGGGCGAATAGGCTTTCCTAATTGGTGAGGAGGTGGGGTGAAATCTTGTTATTGTTGGTGGTATTCACTCTTGAGGGTGATCGGACTTTCCTAATTTGGCCCGCAGGTGAGGTTGTGCAAAACTGTACAGATAATGGAAAGCATAAGTGTTCAGTTGAGGATTATTAATTTACATCAAATAATTTAAATGAATTCCTGTTTTGGAGGAGAGAGTGAGTTATTACATGGTTATCTTGGTGGAGGGTATTGACTGATGATATTTAGTAGACAGTTCATGTAGTTGTTTGTTGCTAGTCTGATTATGGAGCTAGCAACATGAAGTGCATTTGGATCTTCGCTGGATGTTGCGGGGGCACCAGTTTTCCGTCGAATTTCTGAAAAGGAATTACACTCGAGGATGTAGTGGAGAAGTGGATGTGGTGAGGCTACCTGGCAAAAGGTGCATTCCCTGATGATATCATCCACTATTCTCCAGGTGCACTTGTACCCGAGTCTCAGACGGTACACATTGACCGCCGTGCTTCGTCGAAGGTTCTTAGGCAGGGTGATTCCCTGAAGATCAGTGGTGTCTTTGTACCACCAGGTGGAGGGGGAGTCAATGCCTGTGCACAGGTTGTGTTTAATTATTAAGGCATTAAGGAGTGACTTGGTGGCTTTATGTTTTATCTGATGAATCCCTGCAGGCAGAGATATTTGGATTTCTGCTCTGAGAGTGGCTTGTTTGGCGGCTTGATTGGCTTCCTCATTTCCCTTGATGCCGACGTGGCTGGGAATTAAGGCAAGAGTGATGGCTTTTCCAAGGCTGGTCATCCTGTGGTAGTGGCTGAGGATAGTGGTGATGATACATACATTGTCTCTGAGGAGTGGCTTCTTGATGGCCTGTAAGGCGCCTTTAGAGTCAGAGAGAATTATGACATGGTCAGCTTCTTGCTGGATGAAGAAGCCGAGGGCGTTGGCTATGGCAACAAGGTCAGTCTGGAGCGATGAGCAGGAGTTTGATAGTCTCCAGGATAGGACGTGGTTTCCAGTGATGAAGGCGGCTGCTGAGGTTCCAGTTTCTTGATTTGCTGAACCGTCAGTGTAGTAGACTTGAGAGTTTGGCCTGCTCCAGCTCCAAATTTTGTCCTTGTATATGTTTTTAAGGACAAGCGGGTTTACCATGCTTTTGGGGTTCTTAGGGAGCTCAGTCTTTATGTCGAGTGGTTGGTCATTCCATGGGGGTGGGCATCTGTATTCAGGAAGTGGAGTGTCCTGTATCTAGGCTAGGATGCTCTCCCTGACTGGCAGTGCTTGCAGGCTAGCACAGACCTTGACTGCCCAGGTTCTAGGATGGTGGTTGGGGTGGTGATTGAGGGCTAGATGGAGATTTGTGCCAGCGAGGCATTTATGTTGGGCAGTGGTGGTTTTGGCCACAAAGAGGGTCAGTCTTTGCCGAGCTCTGAGTTTGAGCGGCATGAGTCCCGATTCCATCTGGATGTTTTCTCTCTTGGTCCACATGGGAGCTCCTAGTATGGTACAAATGGCGTTGTTTTGAATTGCTTTTATCTTGTCCCACTGTTGGTTTTTTAGTTGCCAGAGTGTGGGACAAGCATAGTCTATGAGGCTGCGTATGGCTTGTACATAGAATCCTCTGAGGACATTAAATGTTGCACCATCGTAGAGGCCCGACATCCAACGAATGACCGCTTGTCGCTGGCTGCACTTGTCGCGCAAGTGTTGAATATCAGGTCCAAAGGTTAGTTTGCTATCGATGATTACACCCAGGTATTGGTGCTTGGTAACCCAGTCCACAGGCTCATTACCTATGATCAGATTAGTGTCTGGTCTCCACTGGTGGATGGGAAGGGCCTTGATTTTACGGGCATTGATTTTAACTCCGAGGGAGATGGAGGCTTGGTGAATCTTGGTGAGGCAGTGCTGTGTCTTGTTAGCTTCTGTCGATTATTGTGACAAGGGCAAAGTCATCCGCATAGTTGAAGAGTTTGGCTCCATGTGGTAGTGCGATGTCCATGAGTTTTTCCATGAGACAATTAAAGAGGAAGGGGCTAAGGATTCAACCTTGGGGGGTCCCATTTTCGTGGTTTCTGTAGGTGGAGTAGTGCCCATCTACTATGACTCATGCACTACGGTTTTGTAGACACTGCTTGGTCCATGAGAGAATGTTATCTTTGATCTGCTTTGAAACGAGAGCTGAGAGTATTGCCGGCACATTGGCTAGTTCAAAGGCCTTCTCTAGGTCTAGATAAACGATGTATCCACGGCAGTTGTTGATAAATGATAGCATGGAGGCTATGCATTCTGAGGTGCCTAAGCCAGGCTGGTAGGCAAACATGCTTTCTGGGAAGGGTGGGCATTTCCAGCGGACTCTGTTAAGTACCATCTTTTCTGCCGTCTTGCTCAGGCAGCTTAGGAGGGAGATGGGGCGAGGGTTGTCAGGGTCATGTGGTTTTGGGATGGGCTGAATGTCTGCTCTGTTCCATGAGGCTGGTCTGATTCTTCGTGTGTATGTCGAATTGATCAGAGAGAGCAGAGCAAGCTCCCCTTGGGGCCCCATATTTTGAATCATTGTGTATGTGATTCTATCAGCACCTGGGGCTGTGTTCTTAGAGCTTTTGCTTACTCTTAGTAGCTCAGTCAGAGAGAATGGGGTATCTGTTTCGTCTTCAATGTTGGTGGCCTCTTCTATTTCTTCCCATCTTGCAGTGGTGAGGTCCTGAAGAGTTGTTCTGGTGGTGATGGGGAGCTGGTTGGAGCTTGCTCTATCCGTGAATTTGATGAAGAGTTCTTCTGCTGCCCTGCTAGGATCCCTGGGGAGGATGATTTAGGAGGTTTACCTTTAGCAAAGGAGTTAATGCTCCTCCACATCTACACCACATCCCCAACCAATTTTCCCAAAAATGCTTGAGCCCACTCTAGCTCTTCTCCTTCATAGGTGGAATATGATTGATAACTCTTATCCACAGCACCCACCTTACTATCAGTCCCTTTACACATTACTGCAAAATGATTTTGCCTATGGCATTTATTACATGTCTTCCCAAATGCCAGGAATTTACGAGGTAAATGGTACCGCCCACAAAATTTACACTTAATTTCTATGGTTCTAGTTACATCCTTCTTACCTCTTAAGAATTTCACCTCATCAACGCTCTTACTTTGCTCTTTCTCTTGTTTCCTGCCCTCGTGGACATCATTATACATCCAAGCATACACAACAACGTCATCTAAAGTCAAGACCCAATGTTTTGAGTAATACAATATTTCTATCTTCTCCGCTAGATCCTCATTCAAGATTCCAGCAACAAACTGATCCCGAATGCTTTCCTTTCTAATAGTAAAATCACAATACTCAGATGCTGAATACAAAGTAAGAAGGTACACGGCAGTATCCTCATGCGGTTGCTGCGTGCGCCGATAAAACACATGACGAAACCTTAACATATTCTTACGTGGTGAAAAATAACTAAAATTTCTCTATTACTATTTTGTGGTCTTTGGCCTTCTCTGTCGACAAATTAAATGTTTTCATATCCTCCTCCGACTCCGGACCCACACAGTATTTAAGGCTAGCCACCTGAAATTCTTAAGGTCTTTTAATCAATTCCGTCAACAGTCGGAAAGGTTCATATTGGGTTATAAACTTATCCCAATTCCGGGCAACAAATTTAATTGCTGAGGAGGCTTATGTTGTGCCATGATGAGCAAAAAAGATATATTCCCAGCCTAACTTATACAATACACAATTGTCAATAGCAAGGCCCAATCACAATACCCAGTCTTTCCACTAGGCCCTAAGCCTAACCTAGCCTATGTTTTACCTCACGGAACCAGCCCCAGGAAAGTCCTTCAATCCTCATTCGGGACACCATGTGCAGGATGGTAATAACACATCCTACAAATCAGAAGTCTATTACCTAAGCTAGGTTCATAAAAGTATATCTTAAACAGCACTTACTCCTGGAAACTGACGACTAACACATCTGGCGGTATTATAATTCAATGCTATTGAGGACGAATAACAGTCACATAGCATAGCTGCATCAGTGTATATGTGTGTGTATGAATGTTGTAAAGTGAAGGCAAGAGCTATACTCACTTGGATCCAATACCTCCAGTAGCTCAATGATTTGGCACGTTCGTAGTTACCACCGCCACATGCAACCAACCTACAAAAACAACAACAACACTAGCTCTCATCGGTAATCTCCTGCGCCCTCATGCTAAACCAAAAAGTATCGTACCTTACATACAGTATACTATTTACATATTTACACACTCTTGACAGAGTAGAATCTCACTATTGCCCAAGCAGTAGAGATTGCAATTACTAGGGAAGTTGCAGAGAAGGATGTCAGGGAGTTTGATCAGAAACCTCACACTAATAATAAAGAAGTAAATGCTGTGAAAGTTAAGGCTAAGAGTTCTTTTAATAATAAGAATCAGAAGCCTAATGGAGGGAAGGAGAAAGGTACAAAACCTGACAAACCATGTAGTGGATGTGGTAAAAATCATTGAAAAAATGATTTTCCATATGAAAAAGCTGAATGCTCTCTGTGTAAGTTTACTGGGCACATTTCTAAGGTCTGTTTTTAAGGGTTAGAAAAATTTCACTAAATCTGCTGTGGAACCTAAGGCTGTAGTTCTATTGAACCTAGATATGCTGGTGATCTGACTACAGAAGGATGTAGTGACTATATTTTTACTGCAGACTCGTCTAATTTGCGAGATCCCTACTATGTGACAGTCACCTTGGATGATTGTGATGATGTCCAGTTCCAGGTGGACACAGGTGCTGCTCATACTGTTAGTAGTGAAAAAGAACTTTTGAAGTGTGTTCCTAAGACTACGCCTAAAATAATGCCTTCTAAGACTAAATTGAAGAAGTACGGAGGTTCCAAAATTCCTGTGTGTGGGGAGATTTGGGTAAAAAACAAGTTCCAAAGTCATGTTTTAGACAGTCATGCTATTGTAATAGTGAAGGATTCCGGTCCTAACCTATTAGGTCATGATTTACTGCCTGCTTTATATATTAGCCTAAGTCTAGTGGACATTGCTGTGCATGCTATTGCTGAGAAGTCTGTCATGGAGAAATTTTCTGATTTGTTCTGAGAAGAATTAGGAGGTTATAAGGGAATGGAAATTTCTTTTGAAGTGGGTGAGGCAGTATTACCTAAGTATTACAAGGCCCAAAAATGTACCATATGCTATGTGTGCTAAAGTAGATGCATAGTTGGATAAATTGCTGGAACAAAATATCATTGAGCTGGTCACTACCTCTAATTGGGCTGCTCCTATTATACCTGTGCTAAAAGGTGACGGTACTGTACATATTTGTGGAGACTATCATCTGACTGTTAACCAAGCATGTAGAGTTATTAAATATCCTGTGCCTATAGTTGATGACCTATTTGCTACTTTGGAGAGTGGGAAGATTTTTTCGAAATTGGACATGAAGAGTACCTACAATCAGATTCTTCTTAGCCCTAAGTCACGTTCACTCACTATTATTAACACTCACCGAAGATTGTTTCTGCATAACCGTTTGTGTTTCGGTATAGCTAGTGCTCCTGAAATTTTCCAATAAACTATGGAGAATTTCTTGCAGGGTATTCCTGGCAATTCTATTTTTCTTGATGACATACTAGTATCAGGAGCAATCTCTTGTGAACATGAAGAGCATTTATGGAAAGTTTTAGGAAGACTAGAGGAAGTTGGACTGAAACTGCATCCTACTAAGTGTTCTTTTGGTGTTGACCTAGCACAGTATTTGGGTTATACAATTGAATCTACCAGTTTGAAGCCTACTAAAGAGAACTTAGATGCTATATGTAATGCCCCTGAGCCTAAGGATTTAATATAGTTATGCAGTTATCTAAGAATGTTAAATTTCTATAGGAAGTTCTTGGTAAATGCTGCTGTTATTCTTGGGCCTTTGAATAGTCTTTTGAGAAAGGATGTTAGACAAAAGTAGAATGAGGAACATAGTAAAGCTATCCTATAAATTAAAATGCAATTATTAGATGCCTAGTTAATTTTGACCCTAATTTACTTATCATAGTGTCTGTTGACAGTTCTAAGTATGGAATAGGTGCTGTTCTTGGTCAGAAGAAGGATGGTGCAGAATTGCCAGTTGTTTTTGCATCCTGAACTCTAAATAAAGCCGAGGCCAATTATTCTCAGACAGAGAAGAAGGCCCTCGTAGTTTATTTAGCTGGTTCCAACTAATTATCGTGTATATCCTAACCTAATACCCCTGTGTTCATGCCCCAGTTGTTGCCCAAACAGGCAACCTATCTAACCCATAATGCAGTGGAACCGAAATATCTAGCCTAACCTATTACAATTTCTGACTATATCACAATTTCTATTGACAGCCGAATGAAATCTTACATGTAAAAAGAAGAGTAAGAACCATCGCAAGAGCGACCGCTCACCCGCAAGTGTTGACCGTCATAAGACCTAAGAATGCCTGCCTCTCGCTCTAGCCTCTATATCTCCTAATATCACCATGTAATACCTCTATACCTCATATTTCCTAATCTCACTCTTACTTCTATCTACATAGATCCCGTAGTTTGTCACTAACCTAACTTTTTCCCTAAGTAACTATTGACCTGGTAGCATAAACAAATAGTAAATCTCCTATAAGCACCGGTATTTTCCTATTTACTATTTTGGCTACCTACAATTATAGTATTTGAAATAATATTATATAAAATTTTGTATTTTAAGCTAAAGGGTACAATATAACCATTTGTGCAACCCTTCCTCATTTCCTCTTCTTTACCTCCAGGGTCATTCTGCAGACCAGCATCTAATATTGTCTGGATACACTCTCCCCTACCACTGCCTGACATTCTTTAATCTCCTTTAGATTGGTTCTCCGGTGAATTACATAATCCACTTGTGTGCTCCTTCCTCCACTTTTATACATCACCCTGTGCCCCTCCTTCTTCCTGTACACATATGTCAATTGGGTAGCTAGTAAGGCACTATAATTAAAGGATAGAATTTAAAAAAGTAAGGCAGATATAGCAGCATTTACAGAGACTAAGCTAAGTGAGGACATAAACAGTATCACAGTTTTTCCTAAGGGCTTCAGAATATTAAGGGTTGAAAGATTTGAGAGGACTGCTCATAAGTGAAATATATCAGGTTCAAGGAATTTAATGTTGCTCACATAAATACTGGATCAGAAAGCATTAGAATAGCTATTGTATATAACCCACCAAGGAACCAACATAGGCTAGAAGTTTACGAGGATAGTCGAATAGGTACTATTGAAGCCATAAACTTAGTTGTTAACACTGCATGGGAGAGAAAATGTAGGATTTTTATTATGGGAGATTTTAATCATAGACAGATAGAATGGATAAATCTTGATCCACACAGTGGAGAGGACTCAATGGGGGCAAGATTCCTAGATTGCATACAAAGAAATTTTCTACACCAACTTGTACTGGAACCAACAGGAGGCCAGTGATGGGGATGAGCCATTGCTGCTTGATCTAGTATTCACAGACAATGTGTTGGATATTGAAAAAATTAAGTATAAACATCCAATTGGAATGAGTGACCACTGTGTGCTGTTGATGGAGTATATAATCAAAGATGTTCTGTCTGAAAGTAGAGGCAGTGAGGACACATGGAGGAACTATCCGAAAGAAGATTACATCAAAATTAATTACCTTTTGCAATTATTGACTGGAGGACCATTTTTAAAAACATATCTGCACAAGAAATGTACGACATATTTTCTGAAGAATATTGGAAGATAAAAGATTGTTGCATACCTTCCAAAAAAATAGGAGTTAATAATGCCAAAGAGAAATGGTTGAGTAATGAGTGTAAGAGAGCTACGGAATAGAGAGACAAATTCTGGAAAAGATATAGGAGGAGAAAAAGCATAAATGTGTAGCAAACTTATAAAGGAGCAAGAAATGTTTACCTAAATAAAAGAAGAGGGGCAGAGAGAGAGAGACTATGAAAGGGATATCACCAGGAAGGCTAAAGAAAATCCAAAACTTTTCAACAGCTTTATCAAAGGAAAACTGGAGGTAAAAGAACAGGTTTTAAGGCTAAAGAAAGTGGATGGAAACATCACTGAGATGGATGAAGGGATCTGCGAGGAATTGAACAAAGAGTTTCAGTCAGTATTTACAGCAGAAAATACCTCACCCCCTCGGATTGCAGAGACAGGAGCTCATAGGCTGTTATTAGAGGACATCATCTATACAGGGAGTTAAATGCCTATAAAGCTACAGGTCCTGATGATATATCTCCATATGTACTTAAGAAATGCACTAAATCAATATCAGCGGCAATAAGTATCATATCTGAAAAGGCGCTGGAATCAGGGGGATTCCAAGATGCTGAAAACAAAAGAATAAGGTACCTATTTTCAAAAAGGGAAGGAAAGATACAGCTCTAAACAATAGACCAGTTTTCTTGACCAGCATAGTTTACAAAGTTGTAGAGAAACTTCTAAGAAAACATAGCTATCTTTACTTGAAATCCTTCAACTTTTTGTCAGTGAGACAACATGGCTTCAGAGAAGGTAGATCAACAGTAACAAACTTATTAGAATTTTATGATGAGGAAGCCAGATGTTACAGGAAATAGAAAGCTGGGCAGATTGCATATTCTTAAACTTCCAGAAAGCATTTGACACAGGCCCACACTGAAGACTTAACAAGAACCTGCACGCATTGGCAAAAAAAGGTGTAAATGTCTTGGAATTAAAAAAAAACTTACTTAGAAGGAAGGGAATAGCGGGATAGAGTAAGACACTCAGTGTTTGAATGGAGAAGAGTTAGTGGTGAAGTTCCATAGTGTAATATAGTCTAAATATAAATTGTTACTAAACTATTACTACTGACGTCCGAATAACATCCTACATGTAAAAAGAAGAAGAATAAGTAGCATCGAATGTGCGACCGCTCTCCTGCTCCCCTACGCATGTTGACTGGTATAAGACCTAGGAGTTCCTGTTTCTCGCTCTAGCCTATATCACACTTAATATCACCATGTAGTACCTCTATTCCTCATATTTCCTAATCTCACTCTCCCTGAGTAACTATTGAACTGGTAATGTAAACAAATGGCCAACCTACGATAAGCAATGGTAAGCATTTTTTCTATTATATACATTTATGCTCGGTTATAGCTGCAAATAGTGGAGTGGAAGCAGAGTGTGTCACAGAGTGAATGAAGGATGTAAAGTTCTAGGTGCGTTGAAAGGAGTGATGAAGAATAGAGGGTTGGAAATGAATGCTAAGAAAGTTTTGCATGAGAAAGTGGTTGTGCCAACTGTGATGTATGGATCAGAGTTATGGGGTATGAAAGTAAGTGAGAGACGGAAACTAAATGTGTTTGAAATGATATGCCTGAGGAGTATTATTGGTGTATCTCGGTTGGATAGGGTTAGGAATGAAGTGGTGAGAGCAAGAATGGGTGTGAGGAGAGAATTGGCAGCCAGAGTAGATATGAATGTTCTGAGATGGTTTAGCCATGTAGAGAGGATGGATGATGAAAGACTGCTGAAAAAGGTGATGAATGCGAGAGTTGATGGGCGAAATGCTAGAGGGAGGCCTAGGTTTGGGTGGATGGATGGAACAAGGAGAGCCCTGAATGATAGGAGGATGGATGTGAGGGAAGCAAGTGAGCATGCTAGGAATAGGAATGAGTGGCGAGCGATTGTGACACAGCTCTGATGGGCATCTGTTGTTACCACGGGGCTGTATCTTACAGAGGTAGTCCTGTGGTAGGGGCAGTAGAGGAGTTGGCATTATGAATAGACACAGGTTGTGGAAGAGCCGGGAGGATGGGCTGTGGCACTCCAGCAGTGCTATCTGAACGGTCGTTAGCTCCTTTGTCATTGCCCATAGAGCAAAGTAATACCCGTATTGTTTCTTTTTTTATATCAGCTACCCCCCAATGGGGGGAAGCAGCCAAGGTAGATAGATAGAATAAATACTGGTTTCATACTTTAGTCTTTAAGGTACTATACTTGTGATGAGGATTTTTTTTCCCTCGCGATTATCAAACTTACCAGTAACCTACACTATCGAATCTAACAATAGCCTAGCCTTAGCCCATCAATCTTAGTGGTATCTTGGCCTATCAATAACCAAATTTCATCTAGCCTACCGGGTATAGCACTGGAGATCACAGTGCCTAACCTAACCTATAGTAGCCTATGTGTATTGCGCATTTCTGATTGTTTTCGTGTTCATTAACTACCCGATGTCTAGCGCAATTATTTGATAATGCACTACGCTAACCTACCTAACTGAACTGGTGTATTTAACTTTGTGTTAAGCTATGTTACGTATATATTTTTGTGTATTGAATCCTACTTCTATACTACCGGTACAATGGTGTCGAGTATTGGGAGTATTTCTAATTTTGATTTTAATGTAGAGGATTTTGAGTCTTCCTCTAGTGAAGTTGATTTATATTTTACTGTTAGTGATGTAAGAGGTGAAAAGGTTGTCCCTGCCTTCTAAACTTCGGTTGGTCCTAAAGTTTACGGGTTAGCTAAGAATTTACTTTCTCCAGAGGACCCTGCTAGTTGTACTTATGATAGGATTAAAACGGCACTCAAAACTCACTTTAAGTCTAATGTAATTTTGATTTATGAACATTTCAAATTCCATTCTAGATCACAGAATTATAGTGAATCAGTAGCTGATTTTGTTGCTGCATTGAAGGAGTTGGCTAGTATTCGTAAATTGGTACTGCTGTATATGACATATTAATGGATAGATTTGTCATGAGATTGCCTAATCATAAAACTCAGCAGATCTTGCTAGCTGAGGATGATATTACTTTTGCTAGAGCTGTGGAAATTGCTACAGCGCGCAAAGCGGCGCAGAGAGATGTACAAGCTACGGGTAGTAGTAATGCCATAAATAAGGTGTGCATTAAGTCTTAAATATCTCATAGCTATATGGGTAATTCTTCATATGAAGG
Source organism: Halocaridina rubra (assembly GCA_037179515.1). Lineage (NCBI taxonomy): Eukaryota > Metazoa > Arthropoda > Malacostraca > Decapoda > Atyidae > Halocaridina > Halocaridina rubra. The sequence continues at coordinate 50,830 of JAXCGZ010009661.1, forward strand.
TTAATTAAAGCATTATAAAACCAGTAAATCTCAGACTGCTCCTAAACCTAATGTACCTAATCCCCCTTGAAGTGGTTGTGGCAAGCTACATTGGAAGAATGACTGTCCATTTTCGGGACGCGGCTTGCCAATCGTGCAAGCGTAAGGGACATATTATGTTAGTGTGTCGTGTATGCAAGGCAGGTATCTCGAGATATGCTGGGAATGTCAATTTTTCTAATACAGGTGTTACATCTACTCCTAATTCTAGCTAAGAACATGTGTTCAATATAAAGAATCACAAACCTAGTAAACCTATTATGATTAAATTATGTCTAAATGACAAGGAAGTACCAATGGAATTGAACATTGTTACCACAGCAACTATTATCCCTAAGGATTAGTATGAGAGAATTTGGCATGAAATTGCTAAAATACCAGTGCTAGGTCATTCTGTTGAGAATCTAAATGTTTATGGTAGTTCGCCACTCACTGTGATTGGTGAGATTTCAGTCACTCTTGTGAGGTTGAAGTGATTGTAGTTATAGAGTCTGAATCGTGTCTTCTTGGTAGAGATTTAAACCTTGAGTTGAAGGTTATCAGTAGTGACACCCTAAATTTTGTTGCTGCAAGGGCTGATAAGCTAAAGGATGAAATCCCAAGTTGTTTTCCGAAGGCCTTGGATGCTACTAAGGTAAATCTTTTTTTACTTGTAATAGATCCTTTAGTTTTGCAAGACTTGTACAGTACCTTATGCCCTCAGAGAAACAGTTGATAAGGAGTTTACCCATCTACAGGAAGAAGGTATCATTTCTCCTATTTCTAATAGTCCTTGGCCAGCACCTGTTGTTCCAGTGCAGAGGGGTGACGGTAGTATTAGATTATGTGGGGAATACAAGCTCACAGTCAATAGAGCAGCTAGTATGGACACATAGCCTATATCTTCCATACATAATTTATTAAGCAACCTAGCTGGCAGTGTTATATTTTCTAAACTTGACATGAGTCAAACACATACTTAACTGTGCCTAGATGATCAGTCTAAACAGTATGCTGTCATTAACATTCATCGTGGACTATTTCAATATAATTGTGTAAGTTTGGTATTTCTTCTGCACCCAGCATATTTCAAAGTGCAATGGAGAAGTTGTTGCGGGGTATCGAAGGTGTCAGTCTGTATTTAGTTGACCTACTAATTAAAGGCTCAACGAGAAAAGAGCTTGACTGAACCTTAAGACTAGTACTCTCTAAACTCCAGTCAGCTGGCCTAAATCTGAAATTAGACAAGTGTTATATTGGAGTTCCTAGTGTGACCAATCTTGGATATAAACTTGACAAACAAGGTATCCACCGTACCGAAGATAAAGCAAAAGTTATTTCTGAAGCTCCAGCTCCTATAAATACTACACAGCTGAGAGCCTACCTAGGCTTAATCAATTTCTATAGACGTTTCCTGCCTCAAGCGGCTACATTGCTAGAACCTTGAATAGGTTGTTAAAAGCTAACACTCCATGGTCGTTGGGTGCTAAGCAAGATAATGTCTTCAAGAAATCTATAGAGATTCTACATAATTTTGATGCTCTTATGCACTATGATCCAAATATGCCATTTGTAGTAGTAGCAGACAGTAGTGCCTATGGCATAGGTGGTGTCTTGTGCCATTTGCTTGATAAGGATGAGAGACCCATTTGTTTTGTCTCCTGTACTCTTACTATGACAAAGCGCAATTATTCTCAATTAGAGATAAATCTCTTGCAATGGTCCACACATTGCAAAAATTCCACAACTATTTATGGGGACAAGCTAACTTTACTCTCATTACAGACCATAAACCACTGCTTGGTATCTCTTCTCTTTCAAAGAAAATTCCATCTATGGCTTCTGGTAGAATTCGGAGATGGTCTTTGCTACTGCATAGTTATAATTTCACTTTGCGTCAGAGGTCCGGTGCTTTACTTGGTACCATAGATGCTCTAAGTCATTTGCCGCTGTCTAATGCGTCTAGTGAAACTAACGAGGACACTCCTGTTCCTTCAGAGTGGCACGAGCTTGTCAATTTCCTAAATTCCTCACCTGTTATGAATGAACATATCTGTACAGAAACTAACAAGGATCCTACTATGTCTAAAGTATTCAATTTTTGTGAACTTGGATGGTCTACATCTTCTACAGATTACCTGAATCTTACACCTTATGTTCGAAGAAAAAATGAACACTCCTTACTGAATGGATGTATTCTTTGGGGTTCTCGTGTTATTTTACCTTCTAAACTCAGACCTAGAATAATTAGTGAGCAACACTCATCTCATGAAGGTTCATCTCATATGAAAGAACTTGCTAGAAGCTACTTATGGTGGCCTGATCTTGATAAGGATTTGAGAGTATTGTGCAACTCTTACCCTGATTGCTTGTAACTTCATCCATAGGAGTGGCCTACTGGCCCATGATAATTGTTGATGCTCATTTTAAGTGGGTAGATATCTATCCCACTAAAGGTACTACTTCTAGTGAAGCTATCTGTTGCCTACAACATTCATTTGCACAATTTGTATTGCCTATTTCTATTGTTTCAGATAACGGACAATATTTTACTTCGCAAGAGTTCCAGGACTTTATTCAGTGCCATGGTCTCAGGCATATCACGACAGCTCTTTATAAATCAAGTACTATGAACTAGCTGAGAGGATGGTTCAGACTTTTAAGCAATCACTTAAGAAATCGTCTTCTTCTGCTGAGATTCAGTTGGTTATTAGCAAATTTATGTTTGACTCTCATGTAATGCCTCATTCTACTACTGGTATATTGCCATCTGAACTCATGTTTGGTGGTCGTCTACATTCTCGGTTAGATTTCTTGTGGCCTAGTGAGAATTTCTGCTAAAGTCCATGAGCGTTAGCAAGTTCAAAAGCAATTATACTCTAAGGAACCTAGGAAGGTCCAACTCTCTCCAGACTCCACTGTAATGATTTGAAACCATGCTAAGTGAGGTGCTAAGTGGATTCCATCTGTTGTCAAAGAGCAAACTGGTCTCCTATCCTATAGATGTTCTTTACCCTCGGGTGTAGTAAAGAGGCACCATTACCAGATTATTCCAAGGAATCAGCTTTCACCTGAAACTAATGCTGAAGCTATTGCCTCTGCAATTCCCCATTCTCCTAAGCATCCAACTATTAGTGTTGACATTCCTGCAGGTACGTCTGATACTGCCCTTGCAACCCTGGGTAATGCTCCTGCAGAAACAATGCTTCAGTTGCAAGGTCTTCCCGTGTTAGGAAACCGGTGGAAAGGTTAAACCTCTAATTTTATTTCTTAATTGGCGGGGGAAGGTTAGGGAATTTGTATCTTAAGGGTAGAGGGGTGTAATATAGTCTGAATATAAATTGTTACTAAACTATTTCTAATGACGTCTGAATAAAAACCTACGTGTAAAAAGCATGTAATTCCTCTATTCCTCATATTCCATAATCTCACTCTTACTTCCATCTACGTAGATCCTGTAGTTAGTCACTAACCTAACTTTCTCCCTGAATTACTATTTACTTGGCGATGTAAACAAATGGCCAATCTCTGATAAGCACCAGTAAGCATTTTTCCTATTTACTATTTTGGCTACCTACTATTATATTATTTGTATTACTATTATATACTGGTTTCATACATTAAGCTAAAGGGTATTATGCATTGGGTTCAGTGTTATAGACACTTTTGTTCGTTGTTTATGTAAATAACCTTCCAGAATCTGTAAATTCATTCATGAATATGTTTGCATATGAGGCAAAGGTTGTGAAGAAAGTAAGAGACGAGAACAATGATAGAGAACTTAAGGAAGACCTAAATAATCTACATGAGTGGTCAGACAAGTGGCTAATGAAATTCATACTTTAAAATGTAAGGTAATGAAAATGGGTACAAGTGCAGGAAGGCCCAAGCTTGAATATTCAATGGCAGGAGCAGTACTTCAAGAGACAGAGAATGAGAGATCGAGGAGTAGACATACTGGCAGATTTGTTTCCTAAAATGCATATAAATGGCATAGTAAGGGCAGCATATGCATTCTTATCAAATGTAAGGGTAGCCTTCAGGCACATGGACAAGAAAATGTTCAGAAATATTTATGTAACCTCTGTGAGGCCAAAGCTTAAATATGCAGTCCCCTTTTGGAATACACACTTGAAAAAGCTTAAACTTATGCTGGAAAAAGTTCAAAGACCTGCCACAAAACTGGCGCCAGAATACACAATCTCAGTTATGAGGAGAGGCTAAGGGAATTAGAGTTACCTTCACTCGAAGCTAGAAGAGTGAGGGAGAATGTGGTGACGGTTTTTAAATTCCATCATGGTTATGACAGAGTGAATTGGGATTGATATTTTGATATGACTGGCACTAGAACTAGAGGTCATAGTTTGAAGATAATTGGAATTTGATAAGCGAGCAGGTAGTCAATGCTAATTTATTCCATGGTTTTAAGGACAAGTGTTATAAGTATCACAAAGTACAATATAGAACCGACAAGGAGACGGGAAGTTACGAGCTTGGGACTCTTTCCAGTAAGCACAATTAGGTAATTACATATTCACAACAGCCATAACTATCCTTTTTGCAAAAAATCCGTCACCGACTTCACTTTGTGATGATGATATATTTATTTTTCAAAGTAATTTTTAGAGAGATAATTCAATGGCTATTTTGTTTAAGAAAGTCTTCCAAAGTGATCTGGGCTTTGGCCAAAGCTTTTAACCTCGGCATTTCTTTTTCGGTTGGTGTTATTGCTCTGTTATATTGATCAACGTTGCTGGGTGATAATGCTCATGACTATGATTCATCAGGTCGAGGGTTAGCGTCAAGCTACGGTCTGGGGTTAGAAAGGGCATTCACTCACACTTGCCAAAAAGCAAAGTCCTTCGCAAGAATGCACCATCCTAGCCCTAAGCAGAAAAGGGAGTCCGTGACGCAAAACCAATCACATTATTGCTCTGCTATTGCGTATTTGGATGTTGGAAGTTTTTATGTAGTTCACTCTAATTTTTTCACCATCAGGCACAGAGGCAATGATTTTTTTTTTCCACAAAACAGGAAAAAAAAGTTTATCACTGAAGTTTTATGCATATCCTGAGAATAACATTTGTATTTGTAATGCTACACTTATCAAATTGTTATAGATAATTATACAACCTTATTTCATAGCTACTTAGGCAGCAATTAGGGTTGATAAGTTGATGATACTGAATTAGTGATTTCATTACTAATTCCATGCATGAGGGTGGTATTTAAATGATTAGAACCCCGAATTCATCTCTGGCATGAATAACTCCTATTTTGGTGGAGGCATGCAACAATCTGTTATCCTCCAATATTCTTCAGAAAATATGTCATACATTCCTTGTGCAGATTTGATTTTAAATAAGGTCTCCAGTCAATAACCGCAACAAGATAATTAATTTTGATGTAATCTGCTTTCATATAGTTCCTCCTTGTGTCCTTACTGCCTCTACTTTCAGTCAGACCATATTCAATGATATTGAAACAATTGAGTATGAACCACCAAATGGAAAGAGTGACCACTGTGTGTTGTTGATGAAGTATATCATTGAAGATGTTCTGCCTGAGAGTAGAGGCACTGAGGACATGAGGAGGAACTATCCGAAAGGAGATTACATCAAAATGAATGAGCTTTTTGCAGTTATTGACTGGAGTACCTTATTACAACAAATCTATAAAAGAAATGTATGACATCTTTTGTGAGAAATATGGGAAGATAGTAGATTGCTGCATACCTGTCACCAGAGTAGATGTAATTCATGCCTGAGAGAAATGGTTCGACAATGAGTGTAAAAGAACTAAGGACTGGAGAGACAATTGCTGGAAAAGGTATAGGAGGAGAAAAAACATAAATGCCTGGCAAACCTACAACAAAGCAAGAAATGATTACCTAAGTAAAAGAAGAGAGGCAGAGAGAGACTATGAAAGGGACATCACCAGGAAGGCTAAAGAAATATCCCAAGCTTTTCCACAGCTTTATCAGAGGAAAACTGAATGTAAAAGAACAGGTTTTAAGGCTTAAGAGAGCAGATGGAAGCATCACTGAGACGGATGAAGAGATCTGCAAAGAATTGAACAAGGAGTTTCAGTCAGTATTTACAGTAGAAAATACCCCACCCTCTCAGATTGCAGAAATAGAAACTCATGGTCCGGTATTAGAGAACATCATCCTTTCAGCCACAGAGGTATGCAAAGCGCTGATGGAGTTAGATGTACATAAAGCTACAGGTCCTGATGATATATCCCCTCATGTACTTAAAAAATGCACAAAGTCAATATCAGTGGCACTAAGTATCATATTTAAAAAGTCACTGCAGTCAAGGAAGATTTCAAGATGCTGGAAACAAGCGAACATGATACCTATCTTCAAAAAGGGAAGGAGGGATACGGCTCTAAACTATGGACCACTTTCCTTGACCAGTATAGTTTGCAATGTTATGGAGAAACTACTAAGAAAACATATCTCCCTTCACTTGGAATCCTCAACTTTTTGTCAGTGAGACAACATGACTTCAGAGAAGGTAGATCAACAGTAATAAACTTATTAGAATTTTATGATGAGGTAAGCCGAATCTTACAGGAGGGAGAGGGCTGGGCAGGTCGCATATTCTTGGACTTCCAGAAAGCATTTGACACTGTCTCACAGGTGAGACTTATTAAGAATCTGCAAACAATGGCTAGAATAGGTGGAAATGTCTTGGAATGGATAAAAACTTACTTAGAAGGAAGGGAACAGAGGGTTAGAGTAAGACACTCTGTGTCTGAATGGAGAAGAGTTAGTAGAGGAGTTTCACAGGGCTCAGTTTTAGGGCCACTTTTGTTTCTTGTAAATGTAAATGACCTACCAGAGTCTGAAAATTCATTCATGAATATGTTTGCAGATGATGCAAAGATTGTGAAAAAAGTAAGAAACGAGAACAATGGTAGAGAACTCCTGGAAGATCTAAATAGTCTGCATGAGTGGTCAGAAAAGTGGCTAATGAAATTCAATACTTCAAAATGTTAGGTAATGAAAATGGGTACAAGTGCAAGAAGGCCCAATCTTGACTACTCAGTGGAAGGAGTACAACTTCAAGAGACAGAGAATGAGAGAGATCTAGGAGTAAACATACTGGCAGAATTGTCTCCAGAATTACATATAAATGGCATGGTTAGAGCAGCATATGCTTTCTTAGTAAATGTAAGGGTAGCCTTCAGGCACATGGACAAGAAAATGTTCAGAAATATTTATGTAATCTATATGAGGCCAAAACTTGAATATGCAGCCCCCTTTTGAAATACGCACTTGAAAATGAACGTAGTTAAGCTTGAAAAAGTTCAAAGACATTCCACAAAACTGGCGCCAGACCTACGCAATCTCGGTTATGAGGAGAGGCTGAGGGAATTAGACTTACCATTACTCGAAGCTAGAAGACACAGTCTTTAAATGCCTTCATAGTTATGATAGAGTGGTTAGGGATAAATATTTTGATATGGCTGGCACTAGAACTAGAAGTCATAGTTTGAAGCTTCGTAAGAAAACTTCTTTGCAGTATGTAAGGAAGTACTTTTTTAGTGTAAGAGTAGTTGATGATTGGAATTCACTAAGCGAGGAGGTAGGTAATGCTAACTCATCCCATAGGTTTAAGGACAGGTATGATATAGTGATCCAGGAATCTTGCCCCCAATGAGTCCTCTCCACTGTGTGGGTCAAGATTTATTTAATCTGTCTCTCTATGATTAAAATCTCCCATAATCAAAATACTACATTCTTTTATCCCACACAATGTTAACTAAGTTTATGATTTCAATATACTGTACCTATTTGACTTTCTTCGTAAACTTCTATTCAATGTTGGTTCCTTGGTGGATTATATACAATAGTTATTATAATGCTCTCTGAACCAGTATTTATGTGAGTAACAAGAAATTTCTTGAACTCATTTTCTATAGCAGAGTTTATTTCTTCAACCTGATATATTTCACTTATGAGCAGTGCTGTCCTTCTACCGGTCCTCTCAGATCTTTCAACCCTTAATATTCTGAAACTCTTAGGAAATACTGTGACACTATTTATGTCCTTACTTAACTTAGTCTCTGTAACCACTACTATATCTGCCTTACTTTTGCGAATCCTATACTTTAATTCTACTGCCTTACTAGCTACCTAATCGGCATTTGTGTACAGGAAGGAGGAACATAGGATGATGTATAAAACTGGAAGAAGGAGCACACAAGTGGATTATGTAATGTACTAGAGAACCAACCTAAAGGAGATTGAAGAATGTCAGGCAGTGGTAGGGGAGAGTGTATCCAGACAATATCAGATGCTGGTCTCTAGAATGACCCTGAAGGTGAAGAAGAGGAAATGAGGAAGGGTTGAATACAAAAGATTGTATTGCACCCTTTAGCTTAAGGTACGAAACATTATATAATAGTAATTCAAATAATATAATAGTAGGTAGCCAAAATAGTAAATAGGAAAATATCAGTGCTTATAGGAGATTGGCCATTTGTTTACACTACCAGATCAATAGTTACTAAGGGAGAAGGTTAGGTCAGTGACTAAGTACAGGATCTACGTAGATAGAAGTAAGAGTAAGATTAGGAAATATGAGGAATACAGGTACTACATGGTGATATTAGGAGGTGTAGAGGCGCTCTTAGGTTTTATACAGGTCAACACGCATGGGGGAGAGGGAGAGCGGTCACTCGTACGATGGTTCTTACTCTTCTTCCTTTTACATGTAGGATTTCATTTGGACATCAATAGAAATAGTTTAGTAACAATTCATATTTAGACTATATTTCTCACCTCCACCCTTAAGATACAAATTCCCTCCCTTCTCCCCAACATAGAAATAGAATTAGAGGCTTAACTTGTCCACCAGTTTCCTAACATGCAAAGACCTACGTGAACTACCTTGCAACTGGGGCATTGTTTCTACAGAAGCATTACCCAGACTTTCAAGGGCAGTATCAGCTGTACCTGTAGGAATGTCAACACTAATAGTTGAAGGCTTAGGAGAATGGGGAATTGCAGAGGCAATAACTTCAGCTTTAGTTTCTGGGAATAATCTGGTAATGGTGCCTTTTAACTACACCCAAGGGTAAAGACCATCTATAGGATAGGGGACCAGTTTGCTCTGTGACAACAGATTGAATCCACTTAGGACCTTGATTAGCATAATTTTGAATCATTACAGTGGAGTCGGGCGAGAGTTGGACCTTCCTTAGAGTATAATTGTTTTTGAGTTTGCTGACGCTCGTGGACTTTAGCAGAAACACTATCACCAGGCCACAATAAATCTAACCAATTACATAAACGACGACCAAACATGAGTTCAGCTGGCAAAACAACACTAGTAGGTTGAGGTGTTAGGCGATAGTTAAACACAAACTTGTCAATAACCAACTGCATGTCAGCAGAAGAAGACAATTTCTTAAGTGATCGCTTAAAAGTCTGAACCTTTCTCTCAGCTAGTTCATTAGTACTTGGTTTACAAACAGCTGTCGTGATATGCCTGAGACCATAGCACTGAATAAAGTCCTGGAAGTCCTGTGAAGTAAAACAGGGTCCATTATCTGAAACAACAGAAATAGGCAAAACAAATTGTGCAAATGATAGTTTCACTAGAAGTAATACCTTTAGGGTGATAGATATTTACCCACTTAGAATGAGCATCAACTATTATTAAGAAATAGTGACTTTCTCTGTGATAAGATGGTTGTTGAACCAATCCTTCTTGTTTGACCTCCAGATGACTGGAGTTGACCCTACCAACATCAACAGGGTCTGCGTAATCTAAACAAATGCGGTACCATGGATGAGTAGGCCACTCCCATGGATGAAGATATGCTTTAGGAGGATTTGCGCTATGTGACAAGTAGTCAGGGCAAGAGTTGCACAAATCTTTCAAATCCTTATCAAGATCAGGCCACCATAGGTTGCTTCTAGCAAGTTCCTACATATGAGATGGACCCACATTAGAAGAGTGTAGCTCACTCATGATTCTAGGTCTGAGTTTAGGAGGTACAACAACATGAGAACTCCAAAGAATACAGCCATTCAGTAAGTAGAGTTCATTCTTTCTTCGAACATAAGGTGTAAGATTCGGGTCACCAGTAGAAGATGTAGGCCATCCACCTTCACAAAGCTTGAATACTTTTAACATTATAACTCTGAAGTAGCAAAGACCATCTCCGAATTCCACCAGAAGCCATAGGTGGAATAGTCTTTGAAGGAGAAAAGATATCAAGCAGTGGTTTATGGTCTGCAAGGAGAATAAAGTTAGCTTGTCCCCATAAATAGTAGTGGAATTTTTGCAATATGTGGATCATTGCAGGGGCTTCTTTCTCTAGCTGAGAGAAATTGCGCTTTGTCGTAGTAAGAGTACGGGAGACAAAACAAATGGATCTCTCAATATTATCAATCAAATGGCACAAGACATCATCTATTCCATAGGCACTACTGTCTGCTACACCCTCGAGTGTGCTAGGGTTTTCTTCCAAATAAACAAAAAAGAGCTTCAGCTTACAGTCTCCAGCAGCATTAGCCCCCAAAAGCAAAGTCATCCTCTCTTTTCTGGCTTTATGGCCCAGTGCTGTCTTCTCCTCCTTTGTGATGTATGTACAATTAGGCATACGCTTCCAGAATAAGTCAGCCTTATCGACGTTGAACACTTGTTCTGCATGGTAACCCCCTCCCTTATTATCTTTGCCAAAGCTATTGGAAACAATCTTGCTGCTTCCTCATCACCACTAGCAGCTTCCCCGTTCACTCTTATATTATGTAAATTAGCACGAGCCTTAAAACGATTAAACCACCCTTTACTAGCAAAAAACTCCTCACCTGCACTGCCTTCCCTCTTTACTCTTTTCAAGTCTTTAAACAACATTTTAGCCTTTTCCTGCATAAGCATAAGGCTTACTGGGATACGCCGTCGATTTTGGTCCTCAAGCCAAAGCACTAACAATCTCACCATCTCTAGCATAAGGCCACTACAATGCATCGTAGTGACCTCATAGGGGTAGAACCTTTCACTTGCTCACAGATGCTATCTTTGTCATTGATGATCGTGGCCACGGTCGTATGGGCTAATCCAAGACCGTGCGTAATGTTCATAGAAAATTCTCCCTTTTCAGCAGTTCACCACTCCAATTTTAAATTCCATATTGATGGTTTCTCCTCTCTTAGTGGCACTGCCATCAGAACTATCACTAACACGCTTGGGAGGTATTGTAAAGTCAGTAAAGAGCGAACACAATGAGAGAGCAGATGAAAACACTAGACATTATATGGCAGGAGGGAATAAACTGAGTGGTGGTCCTTCTCCTGCTTCTAATGCCACATGACATCGTATTCTTACACTTCGCTCACCAAACTATTTTGAATGAAATCGTATATATAGCTATGTGTTTGGTATTTTTTTTCAAATTCAATATAATTCTTCAATATAATCAAATATATAAAAACAAATAAACACAAGCCATTATTAACATAATAAATACATATACAGTACAGCTGTGTTTGCTAGCTTTGTATTTGTGTGTATTTTGAATGAAATCGAATTTACAGCTATGTGTTTGGTATTTTTTTCTAAATTCAATGTAATTTTTCAATATAAATAACTGTATAAAATAAATAAATAGATACAAGCCATTAACTTGATATATATGAATACAGTACAGCTGTGTTTGTTACCTTTGTATTCATGTGCATTTCAAATAAAATTGTATTTACAGCGGTGATTGGTAGTTTTTTTCCTAAATTCAATATAATCCTTCAATATATACAATATATAAACAAATATATAGATAAAGCCTTTAACTAGATAATCATGAATACAGCTGTGCTGCTAGCTGTGTATTCGTACATATTTCGAATAAAATCGTATTTACAGCTTTTTTTTTTAGATGCAATATAATCCTCCAACATAACCAATATATACACAATTAAACAAATAAAGCCATTAACATGATAAATATGAACAGAGAAGTGCTGCTAGCTGTGTATTTCTCTGCCGCTCTCACAAACTATTTTGGCGCACGGTTTGAATTTACTGCACCAGCCAAGTAGGTCAAAAAATGAATTTATTAATAATTTATAGATTATCTTTTGGTCTTTTTCGTAACGGTGAAATGACGTAAGTTGGATCTGTGCAGGACAGTAATAACACATCCTAAATATCAATAGCCTGTTACCTAAGCTGCGTTTATAAAAGCATCTCTTCAACAGCACTTACTCCTGGGACCTTGCAACTCTAACACATCCAGCGGTATTATAATTCAATGCTATTGAAGACGAATAACATGCGCATAGCATAGCTACACCAGTGTATATGTGTGTGTATGAAAGTTGTAAAGTGAAGGCACAAACTATACACACTTGGATCCAATACATTTAGTAGCTCAATGATTTGGCATGCTCATAGTCACTGCCGCCACATGCAACCATCCTATAACAACAACCACAACACCCACAACACCAGCCCCCATCGAGAATCTCCCATGCCATTGTACTTAACCAAAAATGATCTTACCTAACAAACAATATACTATTTACATATCTACACATCTTTCCCCATTCAAAGCAAAACTAAATCTGTGTTCCCTATTTCAAGGCTAATGAAAAAAAAAGAAAGAAAGAAGAACAAAAAGTAAACTTATTACAAATCAAGCTGGGAAGGTGGCTTACTATACCTTCTTGACCTAGTAATGACAAACTGGGGTTCCCAAATATTCTCCCTCTCCTCCCTCGTCCCTTCCTCCGTGACTAAGGGATCACTATCCTGGGCAAGTGTAGGAAGTGGTGACTGCTCTGATATCCCCACAGACGTGGCATGTCTACTATACCTGTCAGAGCTAGTATCAAAACCCATAGGTAAAGACTTGATGTGCCTTCTGGTTTTTTACCATGTAAGATTTATTTCCAAGTTGTGACCCAACCTTAGTGGAATTTGATTCCCATTTATTTACTCCATTAGATATCATGAGAATTAGTAATTCTACTCCTCCTAGAGGCAATGCCCTGGTTCCATATGTCTGTCATAACTATGGGCCAATGCAGCCTTCATTCTAGCATCACTTTCAGCCACTTTCTGCAAATCTGGCTATCAGGGAATCAACTTGGATTTGATCATAGGTAGCCTTGTTCTAATCTGTCTGCACTGCCCTCTTGTCACATCCATTCTCTTGGAGGAAATGAGGATTTAAAGTACAATGTTGAAACCCATGATCTAATGCAAAATGCCAGAAAGCTGTGGACTCAAACTGCAGCCCATTGTCCGACACCATCACCCCTGGGATACCAAACTTGGTAAATATATTTTTCATCTTCCCTTTTAGCAAATGATGATGTAGATTTATTTAAATTTACTATCTCAATCCATCTACTGTAATAGACTACTCCGTCCCTTTGTAAGAACAAAGATCGGATCCTATTTTCAACCAGGGCCTTTCGGGCAACAGCATTGACCTGAGAGGTTCTGCCCTTTGTTGCTGACTATTCCGTAGAAAAAATTAGCAATTATCATTCTACCATTTCAAATCTGGACACAGATTAGGCCACCATACTGAATCCTGAGCTCTTTTTCTACATATAATCAGACATAAATGTCCCACTGAGTGAATTCTCTGCAACATTTCCTTATGCAGAGATTCTGGAACAATTTTCCTATTATTATACAGCAACAAAGCTCCCTCCACCACACTTAGATAACTCCTGGCCACCCAGTACTTACACAAACCTGCATCATTACCGGCAGACTCCGGCCAACCCTCTAATATAAAGCTGATTAGGAAATGTAAGTCCTTGTCCTTGGCATGTTCTTCCTTTATCCTCTGTAATTGGTTACTGGTCACTGGCAAATTTCCTACTATGCTGCCTACAAAACCTTCCACTTCTGCTTCCAATGAAAATCTTGCCAATTTCATTAGCATCTGTTGGCATCTAACTGGCGCCAAATGCAACTCCTTGGAATTTAATAGTGGTATCAATGATGTATGGTCAGTCTCCAAAGTAAAAGAGACTCCTATCAGATACTGCTGAAACCTTTCACATGCCCACATGGCTGCAAGGCACTCTTCTCAATTTGTGCCCATTTCTGTTCTGCATCGGACAGCAATCATGAAAAAAATAATACAGGCCTCCAGGCATTATTATATCTGGATTATAATAATATATAATAATAATACTTTATTTCCATTTCAATACAATGGGTATTCGTCAGCCAGGGTAAGCCCCAACCCCCCACTGTGGTGTCCACCCACAGCAGTTCCTGCCAGTAAACAGCTTAAACTCTCGGTCTTGGACGGGAACCGATCTTTCGACCTCATGAATGCGAAGCCAGCGCGTTACCACTGTACTCCTCCTAATCCATATGAACTAGCATCTGCAGAAACCTTGGTAGGTTTACTGGAATCAAAATAACATAGAACCGAGGCAGAAGCCAAAGTATTCTTAAAGGCCTCAAATGCCCTCTCTTGGTCTTGTTCCCAAACCCAAGCATTCTTTGTAGACAACAGGAGGTTAAGCAATTGAATGCCGTCTCGTAACCTTGGCGCGAACCTAGCCAAAGAATTGACCATACCCAATAATCTTCTTAACTCCTGTACATCTGAAGGTCTATCCATGCTTAAAATTGCCTTCACCTTCTCTGGATTTGTTTATACTCCTTTGCACTAATGATGTGCCCCAGAAATTCTATTTGTTTTTGCTTAGACGGACACTTCTCTTCATTCAGTTTCAATCGTGACCTCTTAATTACATCTAGAACATTTCATATATTTTTATCATGCTCCTCTTCTGAACCTCCAAATACCACTATGTCATCCAAAAAGCATTCCACTAATGGTAACCCGTCTAACAATTCTGTAATTTTCCACTGGAATATCTCTGTGGTGACACAAATACCTATCAGGAAACACTTAAATCTGTACCTACCCATGGGAACCATAAATGTAGTAAAATCTTGGGATGCCTCATCTAATGGTATCTGGCAAAACCCTGATTTCGCATCTAATTTAGAAAAATAAGCAGCCCCTCTGAATTAACTAGTAACATCATCAAATATGGGAATTTCAAAAACTATCTCATCAAATACTTATTAAGCTGTCCGTAGTCCACACACAATCTAACCTCCAAAGCCACTGCCGTAGGTTTCATCTATGGTACCATGGGACTGACCCATTCTGTATGATGGGTTACCTTCTCAATGACGTCAGACTACTCAAGATTGCTTAGATTCTCTTTAACAGCAGATACCAACGGTATAGCCACGGACCTAGCACACCTTACTCTGAATGGGACTATTTCTTGTCTTAAGCATAAACTCACTGGTTGGGTCTTCCATCTCCCAAAGCCAAAAAGTTATTTTTCCACCTTAATACTGTCCATAAAATCTATGATTTGCAACTCCAGTGCTGCACTCCTACTTAGCAATTTCTATGATTTGCTCTTTGAGCTCAACATGTACAATCTGTCATACAACTTCTTACCCTTATACTCTACTAGGGTAAAAAACATCCCTATAACGTCCATTTGACTTGCAGGAGAGGACAATTTCCTCTCCGCTATATTCAAAACTTCAAGTCCCAAAATGGCTCTTACTCTCTGATAGGTGCTATAATTCATAAAATTTACATCAGCACCCGTATCCACCTTAAAGTCCACTGCCTGTCCCGATAACCTTAGTGCAACTCTTAGCAGGACTGACCCTGACACCACATCCCCAGCCAATTTTCCCAAAAATGCTTGAGCACACTCTAGCTCTTCTCCTTCAGAAGTGGAATCTGATTGATCACTCTTATCCACTGTATCCACCTTACTATCAGTCCCTTTACACATTACTGCAAATTGATATTGCCTATGGCATATATTACATGTCTTCCAATATGCTGGGCATTTATGAGGTAAATGGGACCGCCCACAAAATTTCACTTATTTTCTATGGTCCTAGTTGCTTCCTTCTTACCTCTTAAGAATTTCACCTTATCAACACTATTACTTTGCTCTTTCTCTTGCCTCCTGCCCTCATGGACATCATTATACGACCAAGCATACTCGACAACAGCATCCAAAGTCAAGACGCCATGTTTTGAATAATACAATGCCTCTATCTTCTCTGCTAGATCCTCATTCAGGATTCCAGCAACAAACTGATCCCAAATTCTTTCCTTTCTATTAGTAAAATCACAATACTCAGAAGCTGAATACAGAGCACAAAAGTAGATTTCAGTATCCTCATATGGGTGCTGAGTGCGCCGATAAAACATCCGACGAAACCTTAACACATTCTTCCGTTGTGAAAAATAATTCTTAAATTTCTCTAATACCGCTTTGTAGTCATTGGCCTACTCTGTCGACAAATTAAATGTTTTCATAACCTCCTCTGACTCTGGACCCATGCAATATTTAAGACTAGCAACCTGATATTCTCCAAGTTTACTATTCAATTCCGTCAACAGTCGGAAGGTTTCATATTGGGTTATAAACCTAACCCAATTCGGGTCAACAAAATCTAATTGCTGGGGAGGCTCATACTGAGCCATGATGAGCAAAAAAAATATATAGTCCTAGCCTAATTTATACAATAAACAATTATCAATAGCCTAGGGCTAATCACAAGACCTAGTCTTTCCACTAGGTCCTAAGCCTAACCTAGCCAAAGTTTTACATCACGGAACCAGCCCCAGGAAATTCCTTCAGTCCTCACTCGGGCCACCATGTGCAGGACGGTAATAACACACCCTACAATTCAGAAATCTATTACCTCTAGCTAATTTATGAAAGTATCTCTTAAACAATGCTTACTCCTGGGAACCGGCAACTCTAACACATCCTGTAGTATTACATTTCAGTGCTACTGAAGACGAATAACATGCACATAGCATAGCTGCACCAGTGCATATGTGTGTGTGTGCATGTTGTAAAGTGAAGGCAAAAGCTATACTCACTCGCATCCAATACATCCAGTAGCTCAATGCTTTGGCACATTTGTAGGCACTGCCACCACAAGCAACCAACCTACAACAACAACTACAACACCAGCCCCCATCGAGAATCTCCCGCTTCATCATACTCAACCGAAAAGTATCGTACCTAGCATACAGTATACTATTTATATATCTACACAGGATCGATGTTATACGAGGACCTACTGTATATATATATATATATATATATATATATATATATATATATATATATATATATATATATATATATATATATATATATATATATATATATATATATATATATATATATATATATATATATATATATATATATATATATATATATATATATATATATATATATATATATATATATATATAATAAATATATATATATATATATATATATATATATATATATATATATATATATATATATATATATATATATATATATATATATATATATATATATATATATATATATATATATATATATATATATATATATATATATATATATATATATATATATATATATATATATATATTCAGTGCGCCCTCGTTTATCACTGGGGTTCGGTTCTGAGACCAGCCGTGAAAGGTGAAAATCCGCGAAGTAGGAGCACCATATTTATTTCAGGTATTTTACATTTATTTTTACCTTTACTGTATAAACCCTCCCTGAACTGTTAACAACTCATCCTTTACATCATTAATAACAGTGCACAAAAGTAAATTTATATGAGTGTGACAGGTAAGTTTACCATAAATAACAGCGTGCAAGAGTAAAGCTATATGAACGTGATGAGTAAGCTTACCGTGAATAACGTGATGATGACATTTACATACTGCACAGCTAATGGCAGCCGACAGCTGAGAAACTTCTTCCTTCCTTCAGAATATCTAGCAGTTTTATCTTATCTGCTATGGTCAACATCTGCTGCTTAGGCTCACCACCAGAAGCCTTAGAAGATGAAGGACGCTCGGGTGGCATTGCAGGGGTTGAAAAAGTTTCACAAAAAACACAAGCACAACGTATTAATAGGCACAACGAGAAAGGCACACACTTGAGTAACTGAATGGGTGAGGTGAGACAATGGAAGATTCTGGGAGAATCAAGCTTCAATCGAAATGACAATCAGATACCAGTATACAGAACACAATTCTGTGATTCGTCATCTCCCACCAATCAGCCAATAGCATCCCCTGTAGTATCTAATGTAGGTGCGACCCTTTTTGCTTTCCATGGAGGTTTCATATTTCATATGGTACAATACTCTGAGTTACTTGTTAAAATTTATGTTATTTACTCTATTTTACTGTCTTGTTATTCTTAGGCTTGGAAATACTTTTTTTTATCAATAAACTAATGAAAATGCTGGAAATTTTTATCTTACGTAGGTGCGACCCTTTGCGCTTTCCAAAACGCCGAACTTGGTATTGTATTTTATATGATGCAATAATGTGAGTTACAGGTTTAAATTTATGTTGTATACTAATATTTACTATTTTATTATTCTTATGTTATGAAATACTGTCTGTTAACAATGAAATAATGAAAATACTGGAAATTTGAATATGTACTATCTCACATAGGTGCAATCCTTTGCGTTTTCCGAAACGCCGATACCAGTATCGTATTTCATACGATGCAATACTGTGAGTTCCATGTCTAAATTTATGTTTTTTTTACTATTTTATACTATTTTATTATTCTTAGGCTAGGAAATACTTTATAATGAACAAAATAATGATAATACTGGAAATTTTAATATGCACTATCTCATGTAGGTGCAATCCTTTGCGTTTTCCGAAACGCCGATACCGGTATCGTATTTCATATGATCCAATACTGTGAGTTGCATGTTTAAATTTATGTTTTTTACTATTTTTTACTGTTTTATTATTATTAAGCTAAGAAATACTTTTATTAATCAACAAAATAATGAAAATACTGGAAATTTTAGTATTTCCACATATCATGGATTCCCATGATATACCCAGAAAATCCGAGATATAAAATACATATGCTCGCCAAAAAAATCCGCGATGCACTAAATTCACGGTAGGTGAATCGTGATATAGCGAGGGATTACTGTATATGTATATATATATATATATATATATATATATATATATATATATATATATATATATATATATATATATATATATATATATATATATATATATATATGAAGCAGGAAAGGCCCATAAATAAAACACAAAGATAAACGAAGATGAAAGAAGACTACAGTCCTCTTCAGGTACCTGAAGAGACTGGAGTCCAGTCGTAACATATAGTACATCTTCAGTTCTCTCTGTGTTTTATTTATTAGCCTTTTCTGCTTCACACTGTGCTGTGGCATAACATTTATTTTATATATATATATATATATATATATATATATATATATATATATATATATATATATATATATATATATATATATATATATATATATATATATATATATATATATATATATATATATATATATATAAATATATATATATATATATATATATATATATATATATATATATATATATATATATATATATATATATATATATATATATATGTGTGTGTGTATTTATGTATGTATGTATGTATGTATGTATGTATGTATGTATGTATGTATGTATGTATGTATGTATGTATGTGATTACCTAATTGTGTTTACGGGAAAGAGCCCAAAGCTCGTATCTTCCCGTCTCCTGATCGGTTCCATTTTATACTTAGTGATACTTATCATACATGTCCTTAAAACTATGGATTGAGATAGCATTAACTACCTCCTTGCTTAGCCAATTCCAATTATCAACTTCTCTTACACTGAAAAAGTATTTCCTTACATCCTGCAAAGAACTTTTCTTACCAAGCTTCAAACTATGACCTCTAGTTCTAGAGCCAGCCATATCAAAATATCAATCCCTATCCACTCTATCATAACCATGAAGGAATTTAAAGACTGTCACCATATTCCCCCTTCAATCTTCTAGCTTCGAGTGATGGTAAGTCTAATTCCCTCAGCCTCTCATCATAACTGAGATTGCGTATTTCTGGCACCAGTTTTCGTGGCATGTCTTTGAACTTTTTCAAGCTTAGCTATGTGATTACCTAATTGTGATTACCTAATTGTGTTTACGGGAAAGAGCCCAAAGCTCGTATCTTCCCGTCTCCTGATCGGTTCCATTTTTAGACTTAGTGATACTTATCATACCTGTCCTTAATACTATGGATTGAGATAGCATTAACTACCTCCTCGCTTAGCGAATTCCAATTATCAACTACTCTTACACTGAAAAAGTATTTCCTTACATCCTGCAAACAAGTTTTCTTACGAAGCTTCAAACTATGACCTCTAGTTCTAGAGCCAGCCATATCGAAATATCGATCCCTATCCACTCTATCATAACCATGAAGGAATTTAAAGACTGTCACCATATCCCCCCTTACTCTTCTAGCTTCGAGTGATGGCAAGTCTAATTCCCTCAGCCTCTCATCATAACCGAGATTGCGTATTTCTGGCACCAGTTTCGTGGCATGTGCTTTTTCAAGTGTGGATTCCAAAAGGGGGCTGCATATTCGAGTTTTGGCCTCACATAGGTTACATAAATATTTCTGAACATTTCCTTGTCCATGTGCCTGAAGGCTACCCTTTCATTTGATAAGAATGCATATGCTGCCCTTACTATGCCATTTATATGTATTTCTGGAGACAAATCTGCCAGTATGTTTACTCCTAGATCTCTCTCATTTTCTGTCTCTTGAAGCTGTACTCCAGCCACCGAGTAGTAAAGCTTGGGCCTTCTTGCACTTGTACCTATTCTCATTACCTTACATTTTGAAGTACTGAATTTCATTAGCCACTTTTCTGACCACTCATGTAGATTATTTAGATCCTCCTGAAGTTCTCTACCATTGTTCTCGTTTTTTACTTTCTTCACAATCTTTGCATCATCTGCAAACATATTCATGAATGAATTTACAGACTCTGGTAGGTCATTTACATATACTAGGAACAAAAGTGGCCCTAAAACTGAACCCTGTGGAGCTCCACTACTAACTCTTCTCCATTCAGACACTGAGTGTCTTACTCTAACCCTTTGTTCCCTTCCTTCTAAGTAAGTTTTTATCCATTCCAAAACATTTCCACCTATTCTAGCCATTGCTTGCAGCTTCCTAATAAGTCTCCCATGTGGAACAGTGTCAAACGCTTTCTGGAAGTCTAGGAATATGCAATCTGCCCAGCCCTCTCTTTCCTGTAAGATTCGGCTTACCTCATCATAAAATTCTAATAAGTTTGTTACTGTTGATCTACCTTCTCTGAAGCCATGTTGCCTCACTGACAAAAAGTTGAAGGATTCCAAGTGAATAGAGATATGTTTCCTTAGTAGTTTCTCCATAACTTTGCAAACTGTGCTGGTCAAGGAAACTGGTCTATAGTTCAGAGCCGTATCCCTCCTTCCCTTTTTGAAGATAGGTATCACATTTGCTTGTTTCCAGCATCTTGGAATCTCCCCTGACTCCAGTGACTTTTTAAATATGATACTTAGTGCCACTGATATTGAGTTTGCGCATTTTTTAAGCACATGAGAGGATATGTCATTAGGACCTGTAGCTTTATGAACATCTATATCCATCAGCACTTTGCATACCTCTGTGGCTGTAAGGTTGATGTTATCTAACACCGGCCCTTGAGTTTCTATCTCTGCAATCTGAGGGGGTGGGGTATTTTCTACTGTAAATACTGACTGAAACTCCTTGTTCAATTCTTTGCAGATCTCTTCATCAGTCTCAGTGATGTTTCCATCCTCTCTCTTTAGCCTTAAAACCTGTTCTTTTACCTTCAGTTTTCCTCTGATAAAGCTGTGGAAAAGCTTGGGATTTTCTTTAGCCTTCCTGGTGATGTCCCTCTCATAGTCTCTCTCTGCCTCTCTCCTTTTACTTAGTTAGTCATTTCTTGCTCTTTTGTAGGTTTGCCAGGCATTTATGTTTTTTCTCCTCCTATACCTTTTCCAGCATTTGTCTCTCCACTCCTTAGCTCATTTACACCCATTATCGAACCATTTCTCTCTGGCATGAATTACACCTACTTTGGTGACAGGTATGCAGCAATCTACTATCTTCCCATATTTCTCACAAAAGATGTCATACATTTCTTGTACAGATTTGTTGTAAAATAAGGTTCTCCAGTCAATAACTGCAAAAAGCTCATTCATTTTGATGTAATCTCCTTTCGGATAGTTCCTCCTCATGTCCTCAGTGCCTCTACTCTCAGGCAGAATATCTTCAATGATATGTATGTGATTACCTAATTGTGATTACCCAATTGTGTTTACGGGAAAGAGCCCAAAGCTCGTATCTTCCCGTCTTCTGATCGGTTCCATTTTATACTTAGTGATACTTATCATACCTGTCCTTAAAACTATGGATTGAGATAGCATTACCTACCTCCTCGCTTAGCCAATTCCAATTATCAACTTCTCTTACACTGAAAAAGTATTTCCTTACATCCTGCAAAGAACTTTTCTTACCAAGCTTCAAACTATGACCTCTAGTTCTAGAGCCAACCATATCAAAATATCGATCCCTATCCACTCTATCATAACCAAGAAGGAATTTAAAGACTGTCACCATATCCCCCCTCACTCTTCTAGCTTCGAGTGATGGTAAGTCTAATTCCCTCAGCCTCTCATCATAACTGACATTGCGTATTTCTGGCACCAGTTTCGTGGCATGTCTTTGAACTTTTTCAAGCTTAGCTATGGGCTTTTTCAAGTGCGGATTCCAAAAGGGGGCTGCATATTCGAGTTTTGGCCTCACATAGGTTACATAAATATTTCTGAACATTTCCTTGTCCATGTGCCTGAAGGCTACCCTTACATTTGATAAGAATGCATATGCTGCCCTTACTATGCCATTTATATGTATTTCTGGAGACAATTCTGCCAGTATGTTTACTCCTAGATCTCTCTCATTTTCTGTGTCTTGAAGTTGTACTCCAGCCACCGAGTAGTCAAGCTTGGGCCTTCTTGCACTTGTACCCATTCTCATTACCTTGCATTTTGAAGTATTGAATTTCATTAGCCACTTTTCTGACCACTCATGTAGATTATTTAGATCCTCCTGAAGTTCTCTACCATTGTTCTCGTTTTTTACTTTCTTCACAATCTTTGCATCATCTGCAAACATATTCATGAATGAATTTACAGACTCTGGTAGGTCATTTACATATACAAGGAACAAAAGTGGCCCTAAAACTGAACCCTGTGGAGCTCCACTACTAACTCTTCTCCATTCAGACACTGAGTGTCTTACTCTAACCCTCTGTTCCCTTCCTTCTAAGTAAGTTTTTATCCATTCCAAAACATTTCCACCTATTCTAGCCATTGATTGCAGCTTCCTAATAAGTCTCCCATGTGGAACAGTGTCAAACGCTTTCTGGAAGTCTAGGAATATGCAATCTGCCCAACCCTCTATTTCCTGTAAGATTTGGCTTACCTCATCATAAAATTCTAATAAGTTTGTTACTGTTGATCTACCTTCTCTGAAGCCATGTTGCCATAGATATATATATATACGTATATATATATATATATATATATATATATATATATATATATATATATATATATATATATATATATATATATATATATATATATATATATATATGTATATGTATATGTAATGTATATGTATATGTATATGTATATGTATATGTATATGTATATGTATATGTATATGTATATGTATATGTATATATATATATATATATATATATATATATATATATATATATATATATATATATATATATATATATATATATATATATATATATATATATATATATATATATATATATATATATATATATATTGTTGGGGGAATGGAGAGTTGCTAAGATTCTGTTTTACTAAGGAGACTCAAAGTACTGAGCCCGGTTAAGAGCTAGCAAACAGACAGGACAGATATTTGTACTTGAACACCCCACCCGTATACCACTACTTGGTTAAATGAAACTCAAAATTTAACTTTCTTTTAATTTTGGAAATGCAATGACATTAAAAGAATTGAATTAAATTGCTTAAATAAAATTTTATGAAATGCTGCCTCGAATTCCGGAGGTGGTGAGCACGATTTCGTTTCCCGGCACCACATTTATATGCCAAGACTTTGGCCCCAACTCGATGATTACCTCTGTCACACAGGCAGGGTAGAATAGAGGACACTGCATTTGCAGAAACAGAAATGACACATTGCTAATAATGGGAAACTGAAAGCATGAGCACACATATAATGAGTTTCCAATATTATTCTACAGGATGAAAATATATTGGTTAGTCACAGCTAACCAGAAATATTTAAGCTACCATAATAGCATACAAAACCATTAATTCTTTGCTGGTATTAAAGGAAAACAATTTATTCACAATAAATGAAGAATAAGCAAGACAAATACAGTATTGTATGTATTCCTTAAATTGTGGACAACCAGAAAAGTTGCAATGCTTATTACTGATTTGCATTTAATATGGTAAAACACTCTATTTACGATAAAGGAAGAAGCTACGAGATAAATACAGTATTCATTCACCTTTGGTTATCAAGAACTGTTTGCAATGAAAAAGGGGGGCAAAACCACCTTTTGAAGTATTTGCAACTTATAACTCAAAACACTTTATCCCCAACATATGAAGAATCAGTAAGATAAATACAGTATGCAATCATTAAATTGTGGTTAACAGGAAATATTTGCAAAGCCAACAGGGTAAAATTACCTTTTAATTATTTGCAGTTGATAGCATAAAACACTTTAGTTAAATGATTAATTATTTGCAATTTATATAGCAAATAGCTTTATTCACGAGTTTTTGACGTAAAACATTTTATTTACGATGATAGAAAGAGGTGAAATGAAATTAGAATTTATTAGAAGGGATAGATTTTTACGGGCTCATAACCAATCTTCAGAAGATGAGATTTTCGTTTATCACATTCAAAGAAAAGAAACTTCTTAGCAATGTATACCAGCTGTAATTTCCAGGTTAAGGAATTAACTCTGGCAAGTGAGATTCCAGTTAGGTAATTTAAAAAATTTTGTTTGTATGGGAATGGAATCTGAGAAAAAAATCGTAGGATTTAGCCAGTAACGAATGTAACTAATTCTCGAAAAACCAATTTCATTGACCCACGAGCTTTACCATACACTATCCCTCACCTTATTTGTGCCAGGTGAATTCCTGTGAAGATGCCAAGTAAATAAGGTCTGAAATACTTGACTGCTGAGGCGAGCTGCTGCCTCTGGGATGTTTGGCCGCCAAATGAGGGCGCTTCAATGTCCCTCCTGGTGATGTCATCTGTAGGATATCTTTCTAGAGCAGTAACTGGCTCTTATTTTATTTAAGGGCTACTTTAGTGGTGGTCCCTGGCAGGCAATTATAGCAGAGATGCAAGGGACAGACAGTATTTTAGGTGCAACAAGTGGAAGCAAATAAAATAAAACGGGAATAATAATGGAAAGTTAGGTTACTGGTAAACAATCTCTAGAACGTTCTTTGCATTGTAGGTGACGAAATTTAAGTATTCAAATAATAAAGAAGATACCGAAATATATCTAGACAGGCTAATGACATAACAGCAAGGTCAAATTTATGACAAAATTATCAGCAAGAACAATTTTTATAATAATTTATTAGCAAGAGCTATTTTATCATAAGAAAATTGTAAAGAAAACGTATCTGAGAGGCTCACTGAAAAGATGGAATGGTAGGAGCAGCCTTTATATCGGGACTATGCTTCTACACATACAAGAATAATAAATAAGGTATATTTAAAATTAGCTATAAGCTAAGATATAAATTGCAAATACTCATAATCTGCAAAAGTCAAGAAGTGGGAATTATTTTTAGTTAGAAAAATGACAGTTGGGTTACTAAATTAACTAATAAGGCATCTAATAGCCTCTGGTGACTTTGAGCGAAACACTCTGTCACAAAGGCCCTTTCTAGAGAATATTGATTTAGCAAAATTCTACTACAGAAGGCAAAAAAAGAACAGAGGAAGTTATGGTGACTTCAGTGTTATTTTGAGGGATGAGATATCCTTCTCATGGAAAAGAACAAATGAACAATAAGAATGGGATCCACCACTGGAACATATCATACTAATAGGAAAAGTGAACAATTCTTATGACAAAACATTAAATGGCATGCAAAACATAAAAGAAATGTGATCAAATTCAAATTTCAAGAAAATTAAAATCACAATTAGATATCAGTGAATATCAATATTTAAGTTTAAGAATGCTTCACATGCAATAAGGCAATAAGATAATATAAAAAAAAAAATACCGTATACACAAATGGAAAATTTCAACCAAATCGTCATTGACATTGGCGACTGGATTTAAAATAGTTTCAGCTATTCAACACTAAACTAAAGAGTTTCTGCCATATTCTGGCTTTCAGAATCCAACAAAGGGAAATATAAAACTACGATCAAAAAAAATTTTCATCATCTTTTTCGTCTTCCATTAGGAATAACGTTTGTACGCTAAAATAAACAAGTACAGTACAGTATTAAAGACATAAAAGATAAACATAAAAAATAAACAACTAGTCAAATTGAGGCTAACAGCACCAGCTTCCTCATTTGAGGGTAACGACCGTCGACTTAGTAGACCAGCAAGGTCATTGTCCTTGCCATGAACATGTTGGGCAGTGAATTTGAAAAGTTTCAGGTAAAGTGCCCACCTTTTCATACGAGGATTTAGCTTGTCTGCAGTCTGTAAATATAGGAGAGGACGTTGGTCGGTTCTCAGTGTAAAATATTGGCCATACAGATGGACTTTAAATATCTCTATGGCCCAATATGCAGATAGAGCTTCCTTCTCCACGGTGGAGTAATTTTTGCTCTGCAGGGCGAAGCCAGTGGCTTGCATATCGCACTGGAACTACTTCTGCTGAGTTGTCTGATTGGGCTTGCAAGAGCACGGCTCCCAGGCCTTCGTCTTATGCGTCAGTCTGCAAGATAAATGGAAAATCAAGGTTTACCAGTTGTAATACTGGCTCACCCGCCAATGCTTCTCGGAGCTTGAAAAATGCTCTCTCCGCTTCGTCTGTCCATTGGACAGGGGAGGTTTTACCTTGATTTGAGGAGGACATTTGCTGCAACGGGGCAGTGATAGTATTAAAGTGTGGAATGAACCATCTGTAGTAGCCAACACTACCCAGGAATGATCTCAGTTGAGTGACAGTAGCAGGTTTCTCCATATCCTTAATAGCTTGTACCCTTTCATGTAAAGGGGACATAACTCCTTCTCCGACCACGTGGCCGAAATACTGCAATTGTGTGAAACCAACCTCACATTTGGAAGGCTTTAAATGAAGTCCATGCTGGTTCAGATGAATGAGAACTCTGCGGAGAGTCTCGAGGTGCGATGACCAATCCTGAGAATGCACCAGGATGTCGTCTATAAAGCATGAAACATTGCCGAGATCCTGTAGTACTATCCTCATGAGTCTGCTGAAACAACCAGGAGCATTCACCATACCAAAAGTTATGACCCTGAACTGGTATAGACCATATCTTGTGAAAAAGGCTGTTAGATGCTTGGTAGTCTCGCTCATCGGGACTTGCCAAAATCCACTGGCCAGATCCAACTTGGACAGGTAACGGGCTCGGGAGAGCAACGAGAAAATATGCTCGGCGTCAGCAATGGGCTCTCCATCAAAGATGGTACGGGAGTTAAGCTTACGACAGTCAAGGTAGAACCTGTGACTGCCATCTCGCTTGCGTACTGCCAGTAATGGCGAACACCAAGGCAAAATGCTCTTTTCAACTATTCCGAGGCTGACCCAAGTGTCAAGATCTTCCTTCAGCCGTACGGACAGCTGGTGGGGAAGGCCATAGGAATGCCAAAATGGCTCTGGGTCAGTCAATCTGACATGATGCTCAAGGGTAGCGGTAATGCCTGGGAGGTCGTTGAAGACATTCTCGTAGTCCTCTAATAGCTTGTTCAGCTGTTCCCGTTGACTCGGTTGCAGTCTGGAGTTAATAATGCAATTACTCACACTTTCCTTTCGGTGTGTGGAAATGGCAGGATCCTTACCATCATCAAAAGCTAAGGTTATGTCTTCAATTGCAAGGGCGGTGGCTGCGGCCAGAGGGGCTTCTTCAAAAAACTCCACTCCCGTAAGTCTGTCTCCGCTGCAAGGGTGGAGTATTCCACTATAGGAGGTAAGGGGTGGCTATAATGAAGCACCTGCATTGCTGCAGCCTCAGAGGTTCTGTTGATGCTGAGGGCATCTATAGGGGTTGCTGAGAGTGCCAGCGCAGGATCCCTGTGGGCCTCCGGGTCCTCACAATACAGCTTCGGCTGGTTAATGTAGTATTTCCTGTTATTGCCATCAACATTTAGGACATAATTGTCAGGGGTTACCCGGTGTACCAAAGTGTATGGTCCTTTCCAGAGTAGCATTAGCTTGCGAGTATCTGCTGGAAGAAGTAACAGAGCTCGATCTCCGGGTGTCAGGGCACGACGCCGGGCACACTTGTCAAAGAGGAGCTTGGCAGTCTGCTGGTGACCCTTAATGGCTAATTGTGCAATTTTCCAAGCCTTTTTGAGATGGGACGAAAAATTCAAAATATACTCATGGATGTCCCTATCGTCCTCTTCGATGGTAGGTGAATTCCAACATGCTGCCAAGAATTCCACTGGGCCTCTGACCTTATGACCATAAATCAGTTCGAAAGGCGAATATCCAGTAGTGACGTGGGGCATGTCTCTGAAGGAGAAAAGTGCAGCAGGGACATATCTATCACTAGTTTGCGCAAACATCGCTTCAATGTCCCGTTATAGCGTTCGCATGCTTCATTTGATTGGGCATGATAGACGCTTGTTCGAATGTGCTTCATTTCTAAAAGGTTACAGAAAGCCTCAAAGTGCCTACTTGTAAACAGACTTCCATTGTCGGTAGTGACCTGCTCAGGAAAGCCATCCCTGGAGCAGATTTCAAATAGGGCATGAGCGACTGCTTCAGTCGTGATAGAAGACAGTGGCACTGCATCTGGGTACCTTGTTACAAGGTCGACGTATACCAGGAGGAACTGTTTCCCTGTGGATGAAGCTGGATTAATAGGACCTAATATGTCAATAGCGACCTTGGAAAATGGTTCCATTGAGAGCTTAGTTATCCCCTTGGGAACTTTCGGTACGGGTGCTACAGAAGTGGATTGACAAACAGGACAGGAGCCCACATATCTGTCTACCTTGGCGTGCATGTTTGGCCATGCAAAAGCCTTCTGAAGGACGTGCCAAGTTTTTGCTTTGCCTCTATGTCCACTCAGAGGTAAATGCTGTGCCACATTCATAGCCTGGCGGCGCAACGAAGCAGGCACCACTAACTGTTTAAAGGTGGGGCCATCTTTAGTCACATGCCTACGAAGTACTCCATCTTCAAAGGCGTAAGTGATCTGGCCTCCTCCTCTCACTGTGAAGGTCCTCCCCTCAGTGGCCTGCTGCATCCAGCGTTTGAGGCTGGGGCAGTCTTGTTGCAATTTGGCATAGTCTGGACGAGACTTCAATGGCTCTAGAGGTGCATTATCTGGTAGAGGAGGGGGAAACTCTCTGCGTTCCACATCACGTGTACTAACTGCAGCAGACTCAACGGAGTCAGTCGGAGAATCGTCCAAATTCTTGGCATCGAGGCCAGGAGTTACTGCTGAAATGGTTTCATGTGACTTCCGCCGAGGGAAGTTATAATTAGAAATGTCCTTATGGTAGAGGTCGGCTTGGAAAATAGGAATAAGGTTCAGTGCACGACCCATCAAGACAGGGTACATAAGCCCAATCATTGCCACAGCTGGGGCTTTTCCCTTGTAGTATGTGCAATCCAGGTTAATGACACAGCAGCGTTGTATTTGGGGTGTTCCTTCAGCAACCCGCACAGGAACGACTTTGCCGGTAAAATCTTCATCCTTGACAAATCTCTCGTCAACAAATATGCCATTGGCCCCTGTGTTGAGGGCTATCTCAGCTTCCACACCATTTATGGTTTCTAGGCATTTTGGAATCATTTCCAGATCATCATGTTCGATGAATTCCACATTGGCAAGTTTGTGCGGTGGTTCCTCAGCGTTATCCTCAGTGGCCCTTTCTGGCCTTGTTTCCACAACATGGGCCAAGTGAGTGGCCGGACGGCTATGTGGGCCGCCGCTGTGAGAGGGAGTGTCGGTGGTTCTTAGAGTTTGGCGGAAAACCCTGGGAAGGTGGAGCAGAGTAATGGCCTTTGCCTCTGAGCTGCTGAGGCTTAGGTCTTACTGAGTCATCCTTCTTGAGTGTGGGTGCATGGCCATAATTATGCTTAGGAGTGTGAGGAGGATGAGCTGGACGATTGAAGTTCTGCAAGGGGCCCTTGTACTTCCCGTTCCTGTAATCTCCATTTCTGGATGAAGGACCACTGTCTGGGATTCCCGCTCGAAGCCAAGCAAGCGCAAGCTCATGTTCGTGTTGTGCTTGTGCCTCGTCACTTGCTCTCTTCTCCAGCTTATCTCAGCGTTCAACCATCTTCTCATGAGCCCATTTGAAGAGCTTCTGTCTTGGGGAAAAACCGCATCTCTCACCCCTAGCAATCATTATGTCCAGGTAACGCTCCTCATTGAATGTTTCGATGGTTTCCATGTTTGTTTCCTGTGACTGCCTGGTTTCCATGTTTGTTTCCTAAACAGTCAATGATGAGGTGCCAAAAAAACAACCACTAACAAATCTCTACAATAGTAGAAAAAAATGAAAGAACCACACAATACCGAGGAGAGAAAAAAAAATCAACACCACAATTCAAGCTTAAATGTAAAAGTGATCTCAGAACATCACCATAAAAGTGACTCAAATTGCAATCAAGTACAACAGCAGCAAATTATTGCAAAACAGTGCATGAAACACGGGTAATACAGGATGGCAGTCATGCCTACTTAACAGCAATATGTGGCAGTACCTGCGGTTATGGTGCAAATGAAAGGTATGAGCAACACAATCAAGTGCAACAGCAGCAAAAATGTTGCAAAACAGTGCATGAAACACTGGTAATACAGAACGGCAGTCGTGCCTGCTTAACAGCAATATGCGGCAGTACCTGCGGTTATGGTGCAAATGAAAGGAATAAGCAACAATGAATTTTACCGACTAGCACCCAGTGCCAGAGAATACAAACAAGTATAGTATAGCGGTCGTGCCTGCGTATAAGCGCGTATATGGCAGTACCCACAAATAAAAAGTCGTAAGTAAAATTCTGGAGTGTTGCCAAAATTGGCACAGATCCTATACAAAATACACCAAAGACAAGCTAACGGCATACAAAGCAGCCAGATTACACATGTCTACTAGTAATGAGAAAATTTATTTTTGAGTGACAACTCAGACACATGAAGGGCTTAGCCTAGGCTCGATAAATGACACCAAAGTTTTTCTTCCCAATCTATGAGCAGTCAATGCTTGAATATAAAACACAATTATAAGCAAAATACTTAATATGCTTACTCCCAATTCCTAAATCCCAAGGAAATATAAACAATTCTTAACAAGTATCACCCTTTAACGGATAAATAAAACGCGAATGCTTGATAACTCAATCTTATCACGCAAATAAATGAAATTTTAAATAACACGTCTTCTCGTCATGCAAAATTTCTTAAGTCTGTTACCACATCACCTCATGCAGATTTCCTGAAATTTTTTGTTTAACACATGGGAAACAAGAAAATATTAGTTACCGTAATTAATCTTGAAAATAAAAAAAAATTTCTGAACCGCAACGTCTCTAGCTATAAAATTTTCGTGTGCAGCCTAAGATTCGTTCATTTCAATAATCAAGCCAATGGTAATTGGGTTTCATGTGCAATGTTAAAAAGCAAAATAAAAATAAATTTATCAAAATCAGTCTGTCTGTTCGGGTCCCTGTTCGGGCGCTAATATTGTTGGGGGAATGGAAAGTTATTAAGATTCTGTTTTACTAAGGAGACTCAAAGTACTGAGCTCGGTTAAGAGCTCACAAATAGACAGGACAGATATTTGTACTTGAACACCCCACCCGTATACCACTACTCGGTTGAATGAAACTCAGAATTTAACTTTCTTTTAATTTTGGAAATGCAATGACATTAAAAGAATTGAATAAAAATTTTATAATTAAATTTAATGAAATGCTGCCTCGAATCCCGGAGGTGGTGAGCACAATTTCGTTTCCCGGCACATCAGATGTATGCCAAGACTTTTGTCTCAACTCGACGACTACCTCTGTCACACAGGCAGAGTAGAATAGAGGACACTGCAATTGCAGAAACAGAAACGACACACTGTTAATAATGGGAAACTGAAAGCATGAGCACGCATATAATAAGTTTCCAACATTATTCTACAGGATGAAAATATATTGGTTAGTCACAGCTAACCAGAAATATTTAAGCTACCATAATAGCATACAAAACCATTAATTCTTTGCTGGTATTATAGGAAAACAATTTATTCACAATAAATGAAGAATAAGCAAAACATACAGTAATGTATGTAGTCCTTAAATTGTGGGAACCAGAAAAGTTGCAATGCTTATTACTGATTTGCAATTAATATGGTAAAACACTCTATTTACGATAAAGGAAGAATCTACGAGATAAATACAGTATTCATTCACTTTTGGTTATCAAGAACTGTTTGCAATGAAAAAGGGGGGCAAAACCACCTTTTGAAGTATTTGCAACTTATAACTCAAAACACTTTATCCCCAACATATGAAGAATCAGTAAGATAAATACAGTATGCATTCATTAAATTGTGGTTAACAGGAAATATTTACAAAGCCAACAGGGTAAAATTACCTTTTAATTATTTGCAGTTGATAGCATAAAACACTTTAGTTAAATGATTAATTATTTGCAATTTATATAGAAAATAGCTTTATTCACGAGTTTTTGACGCAAAACATTTTATTTACGATGATAGAAAGAGGTGAAATGAAATTAGAATTTATTAAGAGTAGGGATAGAATTTTACGGGCTCATAACCAGTCTTCAGAGGATGAGATTTTCGTTTATCACATTCAATGAAAAGAAACTTCTTAGCAATGTATATCAGCTGTAAATTCCAGGTTAAGGAATTAACTCTGGCAAGTGAGATTTCAGTTAGGTAATCTAAAAAATTTCGTTTGTATGGGAAAGGAATCTGAGAAAAAACAATCGTAGGATTTAGCCAGTAACGAATGTAACTAATTCTCGAAAAAACAATTTGCTTGACCCACGAGCTTTACCATACACTAAAGAGGATAACGACAGAAGATCAGGGGATGGGGCCTCATTAAGATTGTTATACACAAATGCTGATGGATTAGCTGGTAAGGCAGTAGAATTAAAAGATAGGATTCACAACAGTAAGGCAGATATAGTAGCAATTACAGAGACTAAGTTGAGTGAGGACACAAACAGTGTCACAGTTTTTCCTAAGGGCTTCAGAATACTAAGGGTTGAAAGATCTGAGAGGACTGGTGGAGGGATAGCACTGCTCATAAGTGAAAGGATTCAAGTTGAAGAAATAAACTTGGCTATAGAAAGTGAGTTCAAGGAATTTCTTGTTGCTCGCATAAATACTGGGTCAGAAAGCATTATAATAACTGTTGTATACAACCCACCAAGGAACCAAAATAGGCTTGAAGTTTATGAGGAAAGTCATATAGGTACTATTGAAGTCATAAACTCAGTTGTTAACACGGCACGGGGAAAAAATGTAGGATTTTGATTATGGGAGACTTTAATCATAAAGAGATAGATTGGATAAATCTTGACCCACACAGTGGTGAGGACTCATTCGGGGCAAGATTCCTAGATTGCGTACAAGGGAATTTCCTACACCAACATGTAATGGAACCAACAAGGGCCAGGGGTGGGGATGAGCCATCACTACTTGATCTAGTGTTCACAGATAATGTGTTGGATATTGAAAAAATTGAGTATGAACCACCAATTGGAAAGAGTGACCACTGTGTGTTGTTGATGGAGTATAGCATTGAAGATATTCTTCCTGAGAGTAGAGGCCCTGAGGACATGAGGAGGAATTATCCGAAAGGAGATTACATCAAAATGAATGAGCTTTTTGCAGTTATTGACTAGAGAACCTTATTTTACAACAAATCTATACAAGAATTGTATGACATCTTTTGTGAGAAATATGGGAAGATAGTAGATTGCTGCATACCTGTCACCAAAGTAGGTGTAATTCATGCCAGAGAGAAATGGTTCGATAATGGGTGTAAAAGAGCTAAGGATTGGAGAGACAAATGCTGGAAAAGGTATAGGAGGAGAAAAAACATAAATGCCTGGCAAACCTACAAAAGAGCAAGAAATGACTACCTAAGTAAAAGGAGAGAGGCAGAGAGAGACTATGAGAGGGACATCACCAGGAAGGCTAAAGAAAATCCCAAACTTTTCCACAGCTTTATCAGAGGAAAACTGAAGGTAAAAGAACAGGTTTTAAGGTTAAAGAGAGAGGATGGAAGCATCACTGAGACTGATAAAGAGATCGGCAAAGAATTGAACAAGGAGTTTCAGTCAGTATTTACAGTAGAAAATACCCCACCCCCTCAGATTGCAGTGATAGAATCTCAAGGGCCGGTATTAGAGAACATCAACCTTACAGCCACAGAGGTATGCAAAGCGCTGATGGATTTAGATGTTCATAAAGCTACAGGTCCTGATGACATATCCCCTCATGTGCTTAAAAAATGCGCAAACACAATATCAGTGGTACTAAGTATCATATTTAAGGAGTCACTGGAGTCGGGGGAGATTCCAAGATGCTGGAAACAAGCAAATGTGATACCAATCTTCAAAAAGGGAAGGAGGGATACGGCTCTGAACTATAGACCAGTTTCCTTGACCAGCATAGTTTGCAAAGTTTTGGAGAAACTACTAAGGAAACATCATATCTCTCTTCACTTGGAATCCTTCAACTTTTTGTCAGTGAGGCAACATGGCTTCAGAGAAGGTAGATCAACAGTAACAAACTTATTAGAATTTTATGATGAGGTAAGCCAAATCTTACTGGAAAGAGAGGGCTGGGCAGATTGCATATTCCTAGACTTCCAGAAAGCGTTTGACACTGTTCCACATGGGAGACTTATTAGGAAGCTGCAATCAATGGCTAGAATAGGTGGAAATGTTTTGGAATGGATAAAAACTTACTTAGAAGGAAGGGAACGGAGGGTTAGAGTAAGACACTCAGTGTCTGAATGGAGAAGAGTTAGTAGTGGAGTTCCACAGGGTTCAGTTTTAGGGCCTCTTTTGTTCCTTGTATATGTAAATGACCTACCAGAGTCTGTAAATTCATTCATGAATATGTTTGCAGATGATGCAAAGATTGTGATGAAAGTAAAAAACGAGAACAATGGTAGAGAACTTCAGGAGGATCTAAATAAACTGCATGAGAGGTCAGAAAAGTGGCTAATGAAATTCAGTACTTCAAAATGTAAGGTAATGAGAATGGGTACAAGTGCAAGAAGGCCCAAGCTTGACTACTCGGTGGCTGGAGTACAACTTCAAGAGACAGAAAATGAGAGAGATCTAGGAGTAAACATACTGGCAGATTTGTCTCCAGAAATACATATAAATGGCATAGTAAGGGCAGCATATGCATTCTTATCAAATGTAAGGGTAGCCTTCAGGCACATGGACAAGGAAATGTTCAGAAATATTTATGTAACCTATGTGAGGCCAAAACTCGAATATGCAGCCCCCTTTTGGAATCCGCACTTGAAAAAGCACATAGCTAAGCTTGAAAAAGTTCAAAGACATGCCACGAAACTGGTGCCAGAAATACGCAATCTCAGCTATGATGAGAGGCTGAGGGAATTAGACTTACCATCACTCGAAGCTAGAAGAGTGAGGGGAGATATGGTGACAGTCTTTAAATTCCTTCATGGTTATGATAGAGTGGATAGGGATCGATATTTTGATATGGCTGGCTCTAGAACTAGAGGTCATAGTTTGAAGCTTCGTAAGAAAACTTCTTTGTAGGATGTAAGGAAATACTTTTTCAGTGTAAGAGTAGTTGATAATTGGAATTCGCTAAGCGAGGAGGTAGGTAATGCTACCTCAATCCATAGTTTTAAGGACAGGTATGAGAAGTATCACTAAGTATAAAATGGAACCGATCAGGAGATGGGAAGATACGAGCTTTGGGCTCTTTCCCGTAAACACAATTAGGTAATCACAATTAGGTAATCACAATTAGGTAATCACAATTAGGTAATCACTATCCCTCACCTTGTTTGTGCCAGATGAATTCCTGTGAAGATGCCATGTAAATACGGTTTGAAATACTTGACTGCTGAGGCGAGCTGCTGCCTCTGGGATGTTTGGCCGCCAAATGAGGACGCTTCAATGTCCCTCCTGGTGATGTCATCTGTAGGATATATTTCTAGAGCAGTAACTGTCTCTTATTTTATTTAAGGGCTACTTTAGTGGTGGTCCCTGGCAGGCAATTATAGCAGAGATGCAAGGGAGAGACAGTATTTTAGGTGCAACAAGTGGAAGCAAATAAAATAAAGCAGGAATAATAATGGAAAGTTAGGTTACTGGTAAACAATCTCTAGAACGTTCTTTGCATTGTAGGAGACGAAATTTAAGTATTCAAATAATGAAGAAGCTACCGAAATATATCTAGACAGGCTAATGACATAATAGCAAGGTCAAATTTATGACAAAATTATCAGCAAGAACAATTTTCATAAGAATTTATTAGCAAGAGCTATTCTATCATAAGAAATTTGTAAACAAAACGTATCCGATAGGCTCACTGATAGGCTCACTGAAAAGATGGAATAGTAGGAGCAGTCTTTATATCGGGGCTATGCTTTTACACGTGCAAGAATAGTAAATAAGGTATATTTAAAATTAGCTATAAGCTAAGATATAAATTTCAAATAATCATAATCTGCAAAAGTCAAGAAGTGGGAATTATTTTTCGTTAGAAAAATGACAGTTAAGTTACTAAATTAACTAATAAGGCATCTAACAGCCTCTGGTGAATTTGAGCGAAACACTCTGTCATATATATATATATATATATATATATATATATATATATATATATATATATATATATATATATATATATATATATATATATATATATATATATATATATATATATATACCTAGTGCACTTTTTACTCATGTTTATAATCCGCGAAATTGGAATAACACCCATAAAAAACAATAGTAAAAAGATACGAAATTCGCGAATAACGCTCCTGCAAAAAAATTCGGAAAAAATTTTTAATTTTAGTAAATATTTGATCACCTCGGAGGCACTTTTCCGCCATCCTCCTCCTCTTCTACCGATTAATGCGATCGGATATTATGAAGATAATGGAAAAAAAGCATTAAGAACGAATAGCAAACAAACTTTCGATATAATATTGTCAGGGAAATAGCATGCGAGGGTACATCAGCTGATACGGAGGCAGCAAAACGTTTGCAGATAGAGGTTTGTTTTCCCGCATCCTCCTCCTCTTCTACCGCTTAATGCCATTGAATATTATGAAGAGAATTGAAAAAAGCATTAAGAACAAACAGCAAAGAAACTCTCGATATAATATCGTCAGGAGATAACATGCTAGGGAGTGTAGAGAATATATATATTTTATTTAATATTTCCCATGTACGATATACGTTTTCTTTGTAACGAATTGTATAGTTTTCTTTTTGTCTCAGCTGTTTTTGCTTACGTTATGATGAGTAAGGCCCCCATTTTATTCTTCAATAAGATTTCGTGCAGCATGGTCGATATGAAAAGAAGATAGAGCAATGTTCAGAACCAAGGAATATTAATAATACTATAATCTTGAAAATAAGAGAAACCCTAAATAGGGGTTTTTGAATTATGTTCTGGTTTATATTAATAAATTTGTAAAGGGTCCAAAGCTGTCTCTAAATCCATCCTCTACAGGTGTATCAACTGAGACGGAAGAGGCAAAATGTTTGAAACATTTGCAGATAGAGGTTCGTTCTCTTGCATCCTCCTCCTCTTGTACCGCTTAATGCGATCAAATATTATGAAGATAATGGAAAAAAAAAGCATTAAGAACAAACAGCAAACAAACTTTCGATATAATATCGTCAGGGAAATAGCGTGCGAGTGTGCATCAGCTGATATGGAAGTGGCAAAACAATTGTGGATAGAGTTTCGTTCTCCCGCATCCTCCTCCTCTTCTACTGCTTAATGCGATTTTGTATTATGAAGAAAATTGAAAAAAAGGCATTAAGAACAAAACAGCAGACAAATTGTCGATATAATATCGTCAGGGAAATAGCGTGCGAGGGTGCATCAGCTGATACGGAAGTGGCATAACAATTGTGGATAGAGGTTCGTTCTCCCGCATCCTCCTCCTCTTCTACCGCTTAATGCGAATGAATATTATGAGGAAAATTGAAAAAAAGCATTAAGAACAAGCAGTCAACAAATATTCGATATAAGATTGTCAGGGAAATAGCGTGCGAGTGTGCATCAGCTGATATGGAAGTGGCAAAACGTTTGCCGATTGAGGTTCGTTTTCCTGCATCCTCCCCCTCTTCTACCGCTTAATGCGATCGAGTATTATAGAGAAAACTGAAAAAAAGCATTAAGAACAAACAGCAAAAAAATTTTCGATATAATATCATCAGGGAAATAGTGTGTAGAGAATATATAGATTTTATTTAAATTTCCCCAATATACATTTTCTTTGTAACAAATTGTATAGTTTTCTTTTTCTCTAAGCTGACTTTGTTTACGTTTAGATTTCGGGCAGCATGGTCAATAAGTAAAGAAGATAGAATAATATTTAGAACCAAGGAATATGATTGATACTATAATCTTAAAAATTAGATAAACCCCAAATAGAGTGAGTAAATAAATATTTTATGAGTAAGATATTGTGACTGAATAGTGATACGCATCAGCTGATCCAGAAGTGGCAAAACGTTTGCCGATATAGGTTCGTTCATACCGCATCCTACTCCTCTTCTACCGCTTAATGCGATCGAATATTATGAAGAAAACTGAATAAAAGCATTAAGAACAAACAGCAAATAAACTTTCGATATAATATCGTCAGGGAAATAGCATGTAGAGATTATAAATATTTAATTTAAGTTTCCCCGATATACATTTTCTTTGTAACGAATTGTATAGTTTTCTTTTTCTCTCAGCTGACTTTGTTTACGTTTAGATTTCGCGTAGCATGGTCGATATGAAAAGAAGATAGAATAATGATTTGAAGCAAGGAATATTCATACTATAATCTTGAAAATTAGATAAACCCCAAATAAAGTGAGTAAATATATATTTTATGAGCAAGATATTGTGCCTGAATAGTGATAAGCATCAGCTGATACGGAAACGGCAAAATGTTTGCCGATAGAGGTTTGTTCTCCCGTATCTTCCTACTCTTCTACCGTTTAATGTGATCAAATATTATGAAGAAAACTGAAAAAAAGCATTAAGAACAAACAGCAAGCAAACTTTCGATATAATATCCTCATGGAAATAGCGTGCGAGGGTGCATCAGCTGATACGGAGGCGGCAAAACGTTTGCATCCTCGTGCTCACCGCCACCATGCACGTCCCAGTGTATGCCTGTTGCCCACCGCATAACAGAGTGCATTAATTTGTTCACTGTACAGTAAATCTGTATATCTTTTATACTCTACACTATTTGCATGTTAATATAAATAACTAGAGGTCTTTCTGCTTTGTTATGTACTTTTAAAATATGTTTTACTTATCTTATATCTTTGGTAAAGTATGTCCATGGACGGTTGTGAAAAGTGTTATGCCCATTATCATTGTTTCTTATGGAAAATAACTCGTTAAATTACGAGAAAATCAAATTATGCGGCACCTCTGAGAACCTATCTTCACGTAATTGCAAGAACTGGTTATATATATATATATATATATATATATATATATATATATATATATATATATATATATATATATATATATATACCCTCCTTGAGGGAGGGGGGGAGGACTACTTCCTCTGTGTTCCCCTGCGTATCGTACAATTCGACTACATAGGGCAATGTGGGGAAGTAGGAATTTCCTCCTCTGTATTGTCATCTTACTAGTAGCCAAAAAACTCTTGGGTATTCTGGCTCGAGAGATCCAGCCTGAACCCTAGTATATTGGGTGATTACCTAATTGTGTTTATGGGAAAGAACCCAAAGCTCATATCTTCCCGTCTCCTGATCGGTTCCATTTTATACTTAGTGATACTTATCATACCTGTCCTTAAAACTATGGATTGAGATAGCATTAACTACCTCCTCGCTTAGCGAATTCCAATTATCAACTACTATTACACTGAAAAAGTATTTCCTTACATCCTGCAAAGAACTTTTCTTACGAAGCTTCAAACTATGACCTCTAGTTCTAGAGCCAGCCATATCAAAATATCGATCCCTATCCATACTATCATAACCATGAAGGAATTTAAAGACTGTCACCATATCCCCCCTCACTCTTCTAGCTTCGAGTGATGGTAAGTCTAATTCCCTCAGCCTCTCATCATAACTGATATTGCGTATTTCTGGCACCAGTTTCGAGGCATGTCTTTGAACTTTTTCAAGCTTAGCTATGTGCTTTTTCAAGTGCGGATTCCAAAATGGGGCTGCATATTCGAGTTTTGGCCTCACATAGGTTACATAAATATTTCTGAACATTTCCTTGTCCATTTGCCTGAAGGCTACCCTTACATTTGATAAGAATGCATATGCTGCCCTTACTATGCCATTTATATGTATTTCTGGAGACAAATCTGCCAGTATGTTTACTCCTAGATCTCTCTCATTTTCTGTCTCTTGAAGTTGTACTCCAGCCACCGAGTAGTCAAGCTTGGGCCTTCTTGCACTTGTACCCATTCTCATTACCTTACATTTTGAAGTACTGAATTTCATTAGCCACTTTTCTGACCACTCATGCAGATTATTTAGATCCTCCTGAAGTTCTCTACCATTGTTCTCGTTTTTTACTTTCTTCACAATCTTTGCATCATCTGCAAACATATTCATGAATGAATTTAAAGACTCTGGTAGGTCATTTACATATACAAGGAACAAAAGTGGCCCTAAAACTGAACCCTGTGGAACTCCACTACTAACTCTTCTCCATTCAGACACTGAGTGTCTTACTCTAACCCTCTGTTCCCTTCCTTCTAAGTAAGTTTTTATCCATTCCAAAACATTTCCACCTATTCTAGCCATTGATTGCAGCTTCCTAATAAGTCTCCCATGTGGAACAGTGTCAAACGCTTTCTGGAAGTCTAGGAATATGCAATCTGCCCAGCCCTCTCTTTCCTGTAAGATTTGGCTTACCTCATCATAAAATTCTAATAAGTTTGTTACTGTTGATCTACCTTCTCTGAAGCCATGTTGCCTCACTGACAAAAAGTTGAAGGATTCCAAGTGAAGAGAGATATGTTTCCTTAGTAGTTTCTCCATAACTTTGCAAACTATGCTGGTCAAGGAAACTGGTCTATAGTTCAGAGCCGTATCCCTCCTTCCCTTTTTGAAGATAGGTATCACATTTGCTTGTTTCCAGCATCTTGGAATCTCCCCCGACTCCAGTGACTCCTTAAATATGATACTTAGTGCCACTGATATTGTGTTTGCGCATTTTTTAAGCACATGAGGGGATATGTCATCAGGACCTGTAGCTTTATGAACATCTAAATCCATCAGCGCTTTGCATACCTCTGTGGCTGTAAGGTTGATGTTCTCTAATACCGGCCCTTGAGCTTCTATCACTGCAATCTGAGGGGGTGGGGTATTTTCTACTGTAAATACTGACTGAAACTCCTTGTTCAGTTCTTTGCAGATCTCTTCATCCATCTCAGTGATGCTTCCATCCGCTCTCTTTAGCCTTAAAACCTGTTCTTTTACCTTCAGTTTTCCTCTGATAAAGCTGTGGAAAAGTTTGGGATTTTCTTTAGCCTTCCTGGTGATGTCCCTCTCATAGTCTCTCTCTGCCTCTCTCCTTTTACTTAGGTAGTCATTTCTTGCTCTTTTGTAGGTTTGCCAGGCATTTATGATTTTTCTCCTCCTATACCTTTTCCAGCATTTGTCTCTCCACTCCTTAGCTCTTTTACACCCATTATTGAACCATTTCTCTCTGGCATGAATTACACCTACTTTGGTGACAGGTATGCAGCAATCTACTATCTTCCCATATTTCTCACAAAAGATGTCATACATTTCTTGTACAGATTTGTTGTAAAATAAGGTTCTCCAGTCAATAACTGCAAAAAGCTCATTCATTTTGATGTAATCTCCTTTCGGATAGTTCCTCCTCATGTCCTCAGTGCCTCTACTCTCAGGAAGAATATCTTCAATGATATACTCCATCAACAACACACAGTGGTCACTCTTTCCAATTGGTGGTTCATACTCAATTTTTTCAATATCCAACACATTATCTGTGAACACTAGATCAAGTAGTGATGGCTCATCCCCACCCCTGGCCCTTGTTGGTTCCATTACATGTTGG
The DNA here is from genome assembly GCA_037179515.1 of Halocaridina rubra. Classification (NCBI taxonomy): domain Eukaryota; kingdom Metazoa; phylum Arthropoda; class Malacostraca; order Decapoda; family Atyidae; genus Halocaridina; species Halocaridina rubra. The sequence goes on from JAXCGZ010009661.1 coordinate 93,378, forward strand.
TGTAGGAAATTCCCTTGTACGCAATCTAGGAATCTTGCCCCGAATGAGTCCTCACCACTGTGTGGGTCAAAATTTATCCAATCTATCTCTTTATGATTAAAGTCTCCCATAATCAAAATCCTACATTTTTTTCCCGTGTCATGTTAACAACTGAGTTTATGACTTCAATAGTACCTATATGACTTTCCTCATAAACTTCAAGCCTATTTTGGTTCCTTGGTGGGTTGTATACAACAGTTATTATAATGCTCTCTGACCCAGTATTTATGCGAGCAACAAGAAATTCCTTTGACTCACTTTCTATAGCCAAGTTTATTTCTTCAACTTGAATCCTTTCACTTATGAGCAGTGCTATCCCTCCACCAGTCCTCTCAGATCTTTCAACCCTTAGTATTCTGAAGCCCTTAGGAAAACCTGTGACACTGTTTATGTCCTCACTCAACTTAGTCTCTGTAATTGCTACTATATCTGCCTTACTGTTGTGAATCCTATCTTTTAATTCTACTGCCTTACCAGCTAATCCATCAGCATTTGTGTATAACAATCTTAATGAGGCCCCATCCCATGATCTTCGGTCATTATCTTCTTTATCTCCCCTTTGTCTGGAAGAACTCTGTAACGAAAATTTTTCTTCTGTTCTTCATTTCTTTCATCATTTAACCTTCTTGCCTCTTGCAACAAGTTTTTGATCTTTCCCATCTCTTCCTGTGTTCTGTATCATCTAATGAACACTTCTTTGAATTCTTGAAGGTCTTTTAGACTTTTTTTTCTCAACAATATTTCCCTACATGTTTCCCCTCTCTCAAAGGTTACTTTTGTTGGTCTCGGCTTTCCTTCCCTCGAATATTTACCTAGTTGGTCTTTGAATGTGCATGGTTGTGGTGTAAGTGAAAGTAAGAATGAGGAGGTAGGGACTATGTTTGTGGAGAGGAAGATGGATGTGCTTGCACTGAGCAAAGCTAAGATAAAATTGAATGGTGAGGTGACATTTGGGAGTGTGGTAGGTGGGGTGTTTGGAGTTTAGAGAGGGGAAGGAAGAGAGGTACTGGCTTTCTTGGTAAGTGACGAGATAAATAAGTGTTTGATGGAAAGGAAGGAAGTATTATATCAAATAATAATTCCTAAAATGAGACTGGGATGCGAGGTTTTGGCGTTTTTGAGCTCATATGGACCTGACAGTGAAAGAAGTGAGGAAGAAAGAGAAAAATTTTGGAAGAAAGTGAATGAGTGTGTGGAAAACTTGGGAATGAATATGATGTGGTGTTGATGGAAGATTTGAAAGTGAGAGTAGTTAATGAGCCAGTGGATGGTGTAACTGAGAAGTATGGAGTACCTGGTAGGGATGAGAGTGTAGAAAAATAATATAAATTTGAACTGAGAAAAAGAGGGATATTGAATGTCAATACTGTACTTAAAAATAAGGATGTGCACAAGTATATGAGGGTCAGAGTTGATAATAGAAAGATAGTTGACAGAGTATTAATGTCTTATGATGTGGTGGACAGGAAGGTAACTGCAAGAGCATTGGATGTGAATATATTGAGAGAAGCTAGTGGTGGAATATATGATCATTATTTTGTGGAAAGTAGAGTGAGAGTTGGAGAAAAGTGGAGAAAGAGGAGATGCGAGAGAGGAAGAGAGGTGCTAAAAGTAAGTGAACTTAATAAGAAAGGGAAAGACTGAGTATAATGCTAGTCTGAGGAATGTGTGAAATGAAGTGAAAGAGAGACTGGAGGAGGGAGTGGAAGATGAATGGAGTTGTTTAAAGATGGAAGTTATGAAGTGTGCAGAGTCAAGTGTGTGTGAAAGGGGATTAACCGGTGGAAGTAAAAGGAAAGGTAGTGAATGGTGGAGTGAGCAGATGAGCGCAGTAGTGGCTGAAAATAAGCAGACATTTGAGGAATGGTTGCAAATAGGTAATGTAGAGGCCTATGAAATGTAGTGTGCAAGAGGAGGTCAGCAAAGAGCGTGGTGAGGGAGGCATAGAGAAAAGCCGATGTAAGATGGGGTAGGAGCTTGTCTGAGAATTTTGAAAGGAATTTAGAGATGTTTTGGAAAGAAGTGCCAAGAGCGCAGAAAGGTGAGTATGGTAGGAAGGAGAGGGTGAAAAGAACACATGGGCAATTGCTAGTAGACATAATAAAGGTGAGGAGAGATGGACGGAGTATTTCAAGGAACTGCTAAGTAAGGAAGATGATGGAGAGGCTATAGGAAATGAATGGAGAATCCAAGGTTGGGTGATGAGAACGATAATGAAATAACAAAAGAGGAGGTGCATTTGACACTGAGAGCAATAAAAGTGGGAAGAGCACCAGGGATAGATGGGTGTCATATAGAGTGCTTGTAAAAAGGTGGGGAGGCATTAGTGGAATGGATGGTTAGGTTGCTGAATTATGTTTTAGGAGAGGGAGGGTCCCAGTTAATTTGAAGAGTGGATTTGCAGTTCCACTTTATAAAGGGAAAGGAGATGAGTGTAGTAGGTTTAGAGGGATTAGTTTGTTGAGTATAGTTGGTAAGGTATAGGGAAGTGTAATCAGGCTAGATTTGAAAATGAGTTGACCGATTTGATGTTTAGCTAAATTTAAGACAGTGTAGATGTTAAAGGGTCTCTTTGTAATTTTAATTTGCTATATTTTGCTACTTGTCTGATTGCTAATAGTAAGAATTTGATTAATATTAATAGTTGCATAATTCAATAATGAATTTGAGCTTGTTTGAATTTTAGAGTTTGAAATGGGATTGATCGATTAGATGTTTACCTAAATCCAAGACATTGTAGATGTTGAATATTTTGTTTAATTATAATTTGCTTTACTTTGCTACTCATCTGATTGATAATAGTAAGAATTGGATTAATATGAATAGTGGTAGTGGTATGAATTAATAATGAATTTGGGCTTGTTTGTATTTTAGATTGTATAATGAAGTTATCAAAGAACTCGGGAGCCCTCTGTACCGACTTTTTACCATCCTCCTATATGAACACTAAATTATAAAAGGACTTGATTTTAAGCTATTAAATATATGCGTAATTAAGTATGCAATATTAGTGAAAATTATTAACTTATCCATTTTAAATTAACTTGTTTTGCTTGCATGCTTCATTGAAGTATTTACCCTTCGTCGGTAATGTCAGTCAGCATTACACTGCCAATGTTCTATACTGCAATAATGCGTTACATTATTTATCTTATTGATTTAGTTTAATATTTTATATTTCATGTATATTTGTACTGCCATCTTTCTTTTAGTATTATTTACTTAAGTCAGAGAAGAGTATGTACTGTAAGTTAAATAAATTGTATTAATAGTTACATAAGCATTCTAGCCTTGGCATGCTGAATGCAAGGTCAGACAATGTAAATACAGAAATTTTCAGGATTTTGCATAATCACATGATGAGTAAAATATACAATAATGAATTGACAGATTCTACTTAAACCAACAACAAATAAAAACTGGCAGGCCTTTACACAAGAGTGTCAATTAAGAGGATCAGGAAAGGTACTGAAAAAATGATCGGGGGAGAACTGTGTGGGTTCAGAAGAAGAGTATTTGTGGATCAGGTGTTTGTGGAAAGACAGGTGTGTGAGAAGTTCTTTGAGAAAGGTAGGGAAACTCTTTGGGCTTCTAAAGGCTTAATTTCTTTAATTCCTCACCTGTCAGAAGTGAACATATCCATAAAAAAAATAACGAGGTGTGTGAGAAGTTGTTTGAAAATGGTTGGGACACTTTTTGGACTTCTAAAGTCGAGAAAGCGTATGACATGGTTGATAGAGAGGAGTTGTGGAGTGTGTTGAGACTGCATGGAATGGGTGGAAGTTTATTGGATGCAGTGAAGAGTTTTTGCAGGAATAGTAGAGCATGTGTGAGAGTCGGAAATGGTACAATTAATTATTTGATTTTACTCAATTGTGCTCAGGGGAAAGAGCCCCATGATCGTAGCTCCCCATCACCTGGTCAGATCCATTTTTGTACTCAATGATACTTATCACATATGTCCTAAAAACTATGAATTGAGTTAGCATTAGCTGCCTCCTCGCGTAGCGAATTCCAATCATCAACTACTATTACACTAAAAAAAGTACTTCCTTACATTCTGCAAATAAGTTTTCTTATGAAGCTTCAAACTATGATCATATATGTCCTAAAAACTATGAATTGAGTTAGCATTAGCTGCCTCCTCGCGTAGCGAATTCCAATCATCAACTACTATTACACTAAAAAAAGTACTTCCTTACATCCTGCAAATAAGTTTTCTTATGAAGCTTCAAACTATGACCTCTATTTTTATAACCAGCCATATCAATATATCGATTCCTACCCACTCTGTCAAAACCATGAAGGAATTTAAAAACTGCCACCATATCCCCCTCATTCTTCTAACTTTGAGTGATAGTAAGTCTACTTCCCCCAGTCTCTCCTCATAACTGCAATGTCGTATTTCTTGTACAAGTTTTGTGGCTTGTGTTTGAACTCTTTCCAGCTTAATTATGTGCTTTTTCTGGTGCGCATTGCAAATGTAGGCTGAGTATTCAAGTTTTGGCCTTACATAAGTTACACAAATATTTTTGAACATTCCCTTGTCCATGTGTCTGAGGGTTATCCTTACAATTGCTAAGAAAGCATATACTGCCCTTCCATGCCATTTATATGCATTTCCTGAGACATGTCTGTCAGTATGTTTACTATTAGATCTCTCTCATTCTCTGTCTCTTGAAGTTTTGCCACTGCTCTTGAGTATCCAAGTTTGGACTTTCTCGCACTTGTACCCATTCTCATTACCGTACATTCTGAAACATTGAATTTCATTAGCCACTTTTCTGACCACTCATCCATACTATTTAGGTCCTCCTTAAGTTCTCTACCATCGTTTTCGTCTCTTATTTTCTTCACAATCTTTGCATCATCTGTAAGCATTTTCTAGAGTGAATTTACAAACTCTGAAAAGCTTATTTACATATTCAAGGAATAAAATTGGCCCTAAAGCTGAGCCCTGTGCAACCCTAATAATAACCCTTCTCCATTCAGACACTGTCTGAGAAGAAGAAGAAGATGAAGCTTCTGTATGACAGATCTTCAGTTGAAGATCTGTCATGGTGGCCGGATTGTATACAATAGACGACTGAGTGAGCTCTACAGTTATTGCTGATTTCTGAGGGTTCTACAGCGCTGCTTGCTCCCACACTGTGCCAAGACTCATAGTAAGACACAGCCGTCATTTTAGTGTCAACAGTGCTTTTTGGGGTTTTTTGGACTTAGATTGTAGTTTTGAGAAAAAGCTATCTGTTAGTGATTACACCCCTACGTTCGGCTGCCTTGGACTCGTGCATGCGCAGTACAAAGTGTGTGACGTCATGGTTGTCTCCCTCTCTCGTTGATGTCTCTCCAAGCTAGAGTTGCCACCTCACCTGGCACCATGGACTATTCGGGACCATCCTCCTTGGCGGACATTGAGGCCGACATCGCCCTGTGTGATGAGGATGGGAGGGATATGCAGGACTGGCCTCCTCTCCCGCCCTGTAGACATCAGTAGCCACCAGCTGGGGCAACGTGCTCTCATCCTCGACTTCTGAACTCTGCCTCCTCTAAACGTCCCATCAACCACGGGTCTGATACCAGCAGTGCCTCGCCTCAACGTTGCCTGCTGCCAAGGCGCACAAGACAGACAAGGACGCTGTGCAACTTGCAGCCTCACACAGTCTCTTGCCCCACCCTCTTCCTCCTGCTGTACCTTTGTTGCCCCCTTCTGCTAGCTCTTCGTCACTCCAGTCAGCTGCACTCTCGTCACTCCCATCTGCTGCCCCAGCCTTTGCTCCCTGGGCGGATTATGTCAAGCTGGGCTTCCAATAAAACCCCTCCAGTGAAGTGAAGCTCCGTTGGCTTAGTGACATCTCCAAAACATTTTGTCTTGATCGGGAGCTGGCTGAGGTGAAGATGTCTTCTGTTACATCATGCTTTGTCTACATCTCGAGGCGTTGCAAGGCCATCATTGACAGCGTCACGAAAGGTAATTTTCTTTCTCTGTGGTGTGATATTCAGGACTCAACTGAGTGGCCCCGTAAGTTCCCAACTTACCTCATTACTCGATACCCTATTGCACTTGACCCTTCCCTTGCCAAGGAGCTACCAGGAGCGCACACTGCTCAACGGTTCTTTCAGGACGGGGAGCCTATCAACTGTACTGTCATCACCTGGAGTCTCCCTGAACCACCCCCACCTGTTGTCAAGTTTTCATTTCTCCCTTGCCTTCCTTCCTGTGATCTGCGCAGCATGAAGGACGAGCAGCCTCGGTGTTTTAAATGCTGGGATATTGGCCATATCTCATGCCAATGTTCTGCTTCGGCCAGATGTGCGTGGTGTGCTGCTGGCCATGATACACGCTCCTGCCCGCACCGTATTCCTGCTTCACCTGCTGCTGCCGCTGCTTCGGAATCCACGTTTCAGCCTCCGCCAGACACCTCGGAGTAGAAGTATGTTCGGTGCAACACACCTGGGGCCAACGTCTGGCATGGCTGTGCTAGACGGTCTCGTGCCACACCACCAGAGCGTGCTCCACTGCCCGTCACCGCACCTTCCTCTCTATGTCCTACTGACTCTGCTGACACCATTGCTCTCCGTAAGGCTGTTGCTACCCTGGAGTCCCGCTGTATAGCTCCCACGGCACACTCTGATACCATAGGCGCCCGCATTGACAGTATGGTCACCCAGCAAGCTACAACGGAAAGGACTCTTGTTAGTTTGTTCGAGTCTCATCATGTTGTTATCGCCACCATCACGATTCTCACTGACAAGCTTAATAAAGTCGCCTCCCACCTTGAGAAGTTGACTGATGTGCAGCCCAGGTCTTCCTCGTCCCATGCTCCGTCTGACAGTGCCCTGCCCACTTTTGCCCTCCGAAAAAGTAAGAGTAAGATTCGCTAGTCGCATACGATTTCATGCCATCTCTTGGAATGCCTTTGGAATTAGACACTCTTCTAAACTCACTGCACTTAGAGCCTGTGTTTATTGTCATCATCCACAGGTTATATTCATACAAGAGGCTTTTCCTGGTGGTGCTCCACCAGGGGAGGAGGCTCCTTTGCTCACAGGGTATGATTCATTGTTGCATTATACCAGAAGAGGACTTATTACCTACATTCACTCCTCCATGGTTCTTCTGCACCAAGTTGATATGACCTTTCAGCTTTTTGAAATCACTGTCGGGAGTGGTACTCTTCAGTTGGGCAATGTCTACTCTGCCTCCGGTGTGATTAATCTACCAGACCTCCCAATACCTACAGACAGTGAAATGATCTATATGGAGGATTTTAGCGCTAAACACCCTGCCCTTGGTGACATATCTCCCACTCCCATCCGCGGTGGCAAGCCTCTGCTCAACTACATCCACCCCTACAGCCTCACATACTAGGATACTGGTGGTGCCAAACACGCTCGTGGGGGTACTGTAGATCACATTCTCACATATGGCCTTGTGGTACCTAATGTCTCCTGCTCTTCTATCCCTTCTCTCTTCTCTGACCAAGTTGCCCTTAGCTTGAAATATTCCATACTACAGACTCCAGCTACCCTCCCCCATCACTGCACCCGTATCTCTATCCCTCCCAAATACTGCCCCACATATATTTCATTTATCTCTCACCTCCTTCTCACTTTTGATTTCCTTTCTCCTGACAGCTTATGCAACTCCCTGATGAATTCTACACATGACTTCTACACACATTATGTTCTCAGACCACACATTCCATGTCGCCCTGAGGCCCATTCCTGGACTCTGGATTAGCATACTGCCCAGGCAGAAAGGACGGCAGTGGATGCTGGACTCTTCTTTCAAAGACAGCCCACGCCTGACCACCTGCATCAATATCAGTTGGCGAGGGATGATCTGGTTGCCCTGCAAAAGTGCATGTACACCGAGTATTGGCAGACCTTTACAGATAGTATTAACCATCAAACTAGTGCTGGGACTATGTGGCATCTTATAAGGAAGGCTGTCAAGAAGAAATCCACCTGTATTCTACACCACAGTCCGCTTGAGTAAGCTCAGGACCTCATTACTACCTGGTCAGTCCAGTCACAAACTTGCAACCTTCCTGGGAACGTTCAAGGGGCACTCTCCTCCCACCGCAGTGTTCGTAACCTCCGCAGACAGATGAGGAGGATGACGTCCCATTCACAGAGGATGAGCTACGATGTGCTCATGCTAGTAGTAAGGTTACTGCCCCTGGGGAGGATGGTCTTACATATCATGTTATTTGTCTTCTTCAGAAAGTTCCTGGTAACCCCCTACTGCAGCTCTTCAATCTTTGCTTTTGCTTGGGGCATGTGCCCTCTGCCTGGACCAGGAGCATTATTATTCCTCTACCAAAACCTAGAACCAACAAATTTAGGCCTATCTCCCTCACCTCCCGTTTCAGCAAAGTGTTTTAACGCATCCTTCTTGCCCGACTTATGCACCATCTACAGGATAAGCTCTCCCCCAGTCTTTATGGTTTCCTCCCGCAACGGAGCACACATCACTGCCTCACTGAACTCTACACATGCCTTTCCCAAACCAGTGTGGTCGCCTTCCTGGACCTCAAATCTGCCTTCGATATAGCGAACAGGGAAATTATTCTTGACCAGTTGTGGACTTTGGTGTTCGGGGAACATACTGAAATGGATACGGGGATATCTCTGCAACAGAACATCACGTGTCCTTTTTAAAGGGTCGTACAGCTCCTATAAATGGTTTGAACTGGGCACTCCACAGGAGGGGGTGCTAAGTCCCTTTCTATTCAATGTCCTCATGCATCGTCTACTCTCCCTCCTTCCTGTCATCCCCAGTACTACAGTCACCTATGCGGACGACATATGCATCCACATGACCTCACCTCATGACCTTCAGCACATGCTTCATGATTTTTACATGTCTGCTACCTCCTGTGGCCTTATTATCTCCCTAGAAAAAAGCAAGATTTTTACTTCTCGCAACTGCAAAGCACATTCACCATGGATGGTAATGTCATCCCTCACTGCACGCAATACACATATTTAGGTGCACCAGTCCGGATTACCCCCAGGTATACCTGCACGTCAACGAATTCATCCCTTCGTGAAGAGCCTTCTTGATCATCCGGAACCCCACTTTGCCCCTATCAAGTGGCTTGCCAACAATGCTGCAGGTGTCTCCATCCAAGTGGCGAGGACCCTCTACATCCTACTTCTTCAGTCTGTGGTCGACTATCTGTCCAATACCTTGTGTCAACTTCCTAGACCAGCACTCAAGCCACTTGAAAAGTTCCAGAATCGAGTCATGAGATTTATCTTGGGATGTTCTCTCTCCACCCTTATTGTGAATATGCAGTTGGAGCTCAACTTGCCCCCTCTTGTGGAGAGGATTTATGCCAATGTGTCCTATTTCACTGTTAAGTGTCTGCACTGCCCCCATCTTGCTCAGTACTTCTCTGCTGTCATGAGGACGTCACTGGGTCCAGACACACCCAGGCTCCCACTTCAAGCAGGAGGTCATAACCATACATCAACCATCTGGTATAAAGACGAGGGGTCTAACAGCCAGCCACGCTGGGTCACCCTGTTTTGATATATTTGCCCTAAATGTCATTACTCCTCACCCTATTCACCCTAATATATTTACTGCCAGGCACTGATGCGCCTACAGTAGGTTTATGCGTACAGTATATTCTTGAACTAATTTTGAG
>JAXCGZ010009662.1:0-5000 GCA_037179515.1 Halocaridina rubra
AAAACCGGAACAACAACTTGTAATGTTTAGTAGTAGGTAATGGGGAATTTCTTTCCCAAAAATTGTCTCTGTACAAAATCTATTACTGTTTAATTGAAAAGATTTCTTTTGAAGAGTAATTAATAAATTTTGGAGTATGCATAATTTGTAGTTTATAATGAGTTAATAAAGAGCAGTTTTATTTTTATTCATCCTATAAGTATTAGAAATTTCATGCAAAAAAGGATGAATTGTTTGTGAATTTAGACTAGAGTTTCTTACTTGAGAAGATATTTCAGTTGTTCAAAAAAATTTATAATATTCAAGATAACTGAAATTCTCATTACTACTCATTAATATAAGAATTGAATCTCCGTTTTTAATAATTTTAAAAACGAGGGTGGAATAATCTGCGTCGTTTGAGAAAGCTTTCCCCTTTATTAATATTTTTTTATTTATTTATTCAGATAACTGTACATGGGGACATGTGCACATGGGCACTCCCAGTCATATTGCAGTTGATAAACATTACAATCTATTTGGTTATGTATAAATAACATACTAATAGAATTTGCAATTAATTTTAAATATCATAGCAAGTAATTAATAATAAAATATAGTGTAATAATTGAAGAGTACTTGAAGAGTAATCATTGTGACAATATTTTCAATAGCCCTTGTTGAGTGCTATCATTTAAGTTACATTTCACTTTCCAACGGTACTACTGCAGACAATTTGAAGCAGATATAGAATAACAATTTTCAGGTTAGAATAATAAGTAGGTAAATATACATATACATACACATACACATATACATACACATACATATACATATATATACATATACATATATATATATATATATATATATATATATATATATATATATATATATATATATATATATATATATATATATATATATATATATATATACATACATATACACATACATACACATATACACATACATACACATACACATACATACATATATATATATATATATATATATATATATATATATATATATATATATATATATATATATATATATATATATATATATATATATGCATGCATTAATTAGATGAGCAATAGAAACACCACTGGGGCTTCATAGCCATACATATCAAGGAGAGAGAGAGAGGAGAGAGAGAGAGAGAGAGAGAGAGAGAGAGAGAGAGAGAGAGAGAGAGAGAGAGAGAGAGAGAGTGAGTTTGTGGTATTCATTTCAGCAAAAGGAGTTATTCGTCCTTACCACAGATAAAGACACATCCATGCATACTCATACACATCATTGTCATCTGAGGGTAACACAGCAGAGGAAAGTGCATGTACTTAATCGCATATACGTACACATATAAACCTGAACATACATACATACATACACATAAACACAGTGCCATATAATGGAAGATAAATTTGGAAGGAAAAGAAAGAGAAAGACTGAAAGCCCTTCCCCTTCTCTACCCTTCAAATTATGTACGTGAGAGAGAATTACGTCAATTAATCCATTATCACTATTATCACAACCATTGCTACCACCATCATGATTATTATTATCATCTATTATTATTATTATTATTATTATTATTATTATTATTATTATATTATTATTATTATTATTATTATTATTATTATTCTTATTATTATTATATTATTATTATTATTAGTATTATTATTGTTATTATTATTATTATTATTATTATTATTACCATCATCACTACTACAGCTTTTGCATATAGATAGAGTTATGAATCAAAAGTAGTAATTATTGATACATATAGACATACACATACATATACATATAGACATACACATATACATACATATATACATATAAATACATACATATATACATATACATATACATATACACATACATGTACACATATACATACATATGAGCTCCTGAGGGAGGGGGTTAGAATACTTCCTCCATGTTCCCCTGCGTGTCGTAAGAGTAGACTAAGTGGGGATTAATATTTCAGTGATTTTATTTCAAAGTCGACTGTGAAAGTCCAGTCATAGTTGTCAGATTCTTCTCTATGTAAGTTGTTATTTCACCTACGTTAGATTAGTTTTCATAATGTTAGTATCCTCACCTACGGGCCAAAAAAAGGAAGGTCCGGTCACCCTCAAGGGTTAGTATACATTAAGACGTTAGTAAAGTCGAACTTACGAAAGAATATATGTTATTTGAAAACTGTTGTAGTCTAAAGCAAGATGGTTTTCAGAGGCATTTAAACCCCACGTGTCTATGGAAGTGTGCTCAGACCAACGTGTTCCTACTGATAGGCAATACGCTTATAGACAGTGACTATGTATTCGAAATTAGGAATACACCTGAATAATGAATGAATAAAGTATAAGTCTTCCTTCAGTTACGGTTCTCTTTCTATGCCTACATCAACACCGAATATTCTTGGATTTTCGTTGCACATGTCTTATTATCCCTTCACATCTGACAAGTCACAATACTCTTCCGATCTCTGGTTCTCTCTTTGTTTTCTTCGTACCCGTCCTGGTGTCACAATCATAAAAAAAAAAAAAATATGTATACCATGTGTGGGGAAAGACAGAGGGGAGATGGGTGGGTAGCTCCCCCTGTATGTCATTGGGGATGGGGGGAGAGCCCTGGGGGATATGGGAAAAGAATTGTCTCTTTGCGAAATGACTTAAAAATAATTCATGGAAACGATTTTCACTTGGTTATGCGAGTCCTGCAGAGGGGGAGATGGTTGTTGTGGAAGCTGTTGCTTAATGAGAACATGGTTAATGGAGGTGTATTCCTGTTTACACTGACAAGGCTTTCCACAAGTAATTATAAAGGTCATGTGTCTACTCGGCGTAGTCACCGTGGCTCAAGCGGTAGCAACCGCGTCTTTGAGGCGCCAGGTCGAGGGTTCGCGCCCCGTCACGGTCTGAGGTTAGCAAGGGCGTGCACTCAGGGTAACGACTACACCTGCCAAATAACAAGTCCTTCGCAAGAAGGCAACCGTCCTAGCCCTTAGTAGAAAAAGGGAGTCCGTGACGTAAAACCGGAATATTCATTTGTAGTCACCGTGGCTCAAGCGGTAGCGTCCGCGACTTTGAGGCGTCAGGTCGAGGGTTCGCGCCCCGTCACGGTCTGAGGTTAGCAAGGGCGTGCACTCAGGGTAACGACTACATCTGCCAAAACAAGTCCTTCGCAAGAAGGCAACCGTCCTAGCCCTAGAAAAGGGAGTCCGTGACGTAAAACCGGAACAACAACAACAACAACAACAACAACAACAACAACGTGTCTGCTCGGCATTTATAGACGAACGCACAAAGAAACTGTTATAAAAAAATGCTGAATTTTCAATATTTGCTTTGTATTTAAGTACTTTTTTGCTGGAGATACAGGAGAAAATATTATGAGATAAGGGACTTGGAGTATTAACCTAGAATTATTGGAAAGATTATATAAATATGATGAGAAAAGTTGCTCTGAAGATGGACTAAAATACAGTCTGAAAGATCTCGGCACTACAGCGTTTCATTTTTCCTTTCTAGCTGACCTCTGTACACCTGTGTGTCACGTTTTCATATTTTCGTGATATTTACACACACATATTATATATATATATATATATATATATATATATATATATAATATATATATATATATATATATATATATATATATATATATATATATATATATAATATCATATGTGCTAAGAATCTCATTGTATTCTTTTCCTTTCGTATCTATAACCATCTATATTTATAATATTCGCTTGCTTATTCTGAGGAAGGTGTATATATATATATATATATATATATATATATATATATATATATATATATATATATATATATATATATATATATATATATATACCTTGACTGTTTTCCCCTTTAATTGGGTGGTAGCCGACATAAAAAAAGAAAACAAGGGGATTACTTTACTCCATGGGCAATGATGAGGGAGCTAGCGACCGTTCAGATGGCACTACTGGAGTGCCACAGCCCATCCTCCCGGCTCTTCCACAACCTATGTCGCTTCACAACTGCCAACTCACCTACTGCCCCTACCACAAGGCTACCTCTGTAAGATGCGCCCCGGGTAGCAGCAGATGCTCATCAGAGCTGCGTCACAATCGCTCGCCACTCATTCCTATCCCTAGCACGCTCACTTGCTTCCCTCACATCCATCCTCCTATCATTCAGGGCTCTCCTTACTCCATCCATCAACCCAAATCTAGGCCTCCCTCTAGCATTTCTCCCATCAACTCTCGCATTCATCACCTTTTTCAGAAGTTTTTCATCATCCATCCTTTCCACATGGCCAAACCATTTCAGAACATTCATATCTACTCTGACTGCAATTTCTCTCCTCATACCCGTTCTTGCTCTCACCACTTCATTTCTAACCCTATCCAACCGAGATACACCAATCATACTCCTCAGGCATTTCGTCTCAAACACATTTAGTTTCCGTCTCTCACTTTCATACCTTATAACTCTGATCCATACATCACAGGTGGCACAACAACTTTCTCATACAAAACTTTCTTAACATTCATTTCCAACCCTTTATTCTTCATTACTCCTTTCAACGCACCCAACACTTTACATCCTTCACTCACTCTGTGACACACATCTGCTTCCACTCCACCAATTGCAGTAATAACCGAGCCTAGATACTTAAATTGATCAACCTCCTCAAGTGTCTCTCCATTCAACATAACATTCAATCCAGCACCATCCTCATTTCTTGTACACCTCATAACCTTACTCTTTCCCACATTCACTCGCAACTTCCTTCTCTCGCACACCATTCCAAATTCTGTCACTAACTAACACAGCTTTTCCTCTGAATCTTCCACCACCACAGTATCATCTGCAAACAGCAACTGATTCAGCTCCCACTCGTTATCATCCCCATCTACCATTCTCAAACCTCGACCACTCACTCGCTCATTCACCTCTCTTACGACTCCATCAATATACAAATTGAACAGCCATGGTGACATCACACATCCCTGT